>JAMYWO010000526.1:0-12730 GCA_024220525.1 Cochliopodium minus | reverse complement strand
CTGAATACTTTCTGGAAGAAGGTGTTCAGATGTATATTGCTTTTTTTGTTTGTCAATGTGGATACATATCTCCATTCTCTCACTATCTTTGATATTTCTTTTTTTATTTTTTTTTTTTTTTTGATTAATCATTCAGTGAAAATAAGAAAAAATTATAAATTTTTTTTTTTAATTATCCTCACCCTCTTTACAATCTACTTCGGAATTCTCCCAATATCCATCTAAAATCTTGATTATTTCGTCAGATGTGATAGACCATTTTTCGTAACATAAGAAGAAATATCTGAATATGTCCAATATGTTTGATTCTAGAAAAAGAGAAAAGAGTGAGTATAAATAAATCACAATTTAAAGAAAAATAATAAAAAAGTATTTTTTATTTTTGAAAAATATGATCCAAATTGAGTAAATTAAATTTTTATTAAACTTTCATATGAAAATTTCAGAACAATTTATGAACATAATTTTTAATAATGATGAATATAATGCATTAAAAAAGTCAATCTCCACATCATGAGAAGGATATACAAACCTATTTTTTTCTTGCGGCAAAGTTCATCGATCAAAATTTTTAGAATTCCTTCAAGTGTTCCACTTTTTATATCTACCATCTTATCTTTTGAATCTTTGAATGTGGCATAATTCTTTGTGATCACTTTGTTTTCTCCAACAACATTCTCAAATATGTTCTCTTTCAAATGCTTTCTAACAGTGTGAGCTTCTTCATGATTGGATATTTCAAAGCTGGGTGTTATGTTTAATTTCATATCCATTATTTGGCTGTTATTAAATTAATTACAACTCCTTTTCCTATTTCTTTGATTTTTTTTTTTTGTATTTTGTATTTTTTTTTAATAAAATATATGAGATGTCCGTATTATTTCAATTCTTTTTAACTCATATGATCTTCCTTATTGATGGATGAATTTTTACTTTTTTTGTTGGGTTGTTGAATCAAAAATAAAAAAAAAAATAATGGTACAATAAATCAATATGTTTGATTTTTTATGAATTCAATATATTTAAAGATCCTCTCTTAATAAAGTTATAATGAGAATAGTTGATACAAAATATAATGATTTTGATATCATTTTTTTTTTTGTTCCAAAATTATGGAAAGTGGTCATTATGTCAAATTTATCTCACATATGTTTGACAATCGATTAATTGATGTTAATGTTGATAAAGTTTGAAAATTATTAACGATATATTTTTATTAAATTTTTTTGAAAAATCAAATTGGCAAAGAAAATAAATTTGAAAGAAAGATCCAAGATGAGTTACAAATTGATCTGATGAAATTTTCTCTTTATAAATAATATATTTAGATAAATAAAAATAATTATAAAAAATTGATCGTTTAAAATATCTTACTGTTTGAATGGGAAATTCTGGAAGCAAGGATGGAACTTTGAAACAAGATAAAGGATTAATATCGTAAAAATTTCTCAATATATTTAAAATCTCCTCTATAATTTCTTTTCTAAAGACCTATCAAAACAACAAAGAATATATGTCAACACATAAGAAGATTACATGAAATACCAGATAATGCTGGTAAAAAAATATTAAAAAAAAAAATTTTATACTCGCATATTAACCCTATTTCAACATCTATGATCCTATCCAAAACAAATACATTGAAATATCAATAGATATCGATGATACCTTCAAAAATGTAACAGATCTCGAGTCAATCGAAAATGAATTGTTCGAAAGGGTAAAGACACTCGAACATGATCAGATCATCATCAGAATATACATCAGTGCGATGAAACTGGAGGGAAAAAAAATAATGGGCAAAGTGATGAAGAAAAAAGATACAGAGATTTTAATAGGGATTCAAATTGCAAATAAAATATTACATTGGGAAGAACATAGGTAAAGAATAGTTATATTTAACAAATATTTATCAAACAACAAATATTTTTCATCGTTGATTGAAATAATTGAATGATATTTGCATTGAAAAATTTGTTAGTAAAAATGATTGTTAATTGGAATCAACATATACAAATGATAATATGATTATTTGGATCTCATTGATCAATTATATAGTATCTTATGTTGGGATATAAAAATTCATCCAAATTATATGGAGCAGATTAAATTCTCACAAAAAAATTTTCATTATAAAGACACAAAAAAATTTTTTTGGATCATTAACAGATTATATTCATAATAAATCAGTTATATTCATTAGTAAAATGAGATATTTTATATATATCTTCAAACAAAAGCCTTAGTATGATTTATAAATAATTTGCATCAAATATTTTTTATGTTAGTTTTTCTTTCTTAAAATTTTTTTTTCAACAATTTTTTTTTTATTTCAGTTTGGTCCTAATTTCAGATTGGGAAAATGCGAATGCTATTGCAGTATTTTACCCTGTAAGATACATTTTTTATAAAAAAATCAAAAAAAAAAAATAAATTTATTTAAAGAATTTTTTTTTCAATAAAATCAGTTTGTTTTGTGTGAAATATTTAGTTTTAAATTTTTTTTTTATTAATTTTTTTAAAAGCAAAAAAACGAAAAAGAAGAACCTGCAATAGAAAACACAAAAGAAAACAGAAAGAAAATATGTAATTTAATCCAACAGTGGAACTGCACCAGGTTGTTCGACAAAAATAGATATAACAGCCAATCTTTCGCTTCTGAAATTTTCAAATTGATGGATCTAGATAATGAGATATCAAAAGTAAAAAAATAAAAAATAAAAAAAAATTTATTTTTTATTTGTTTTTAATTGTTTTTAATAGATTTTCTTTTATTTTTGTATTTTATTTCGATAATTAATTTTATTGAATTTTCGTTTTTTAATTCAATTTAGTTTAAATTTTAAATCAAAAGTTAAAAATTTTTAACATTTTGAGTTGTTTTATTTTTTTATTTTTTTATTTTTAATATTTTTAAAATTTTTAATTCATTCAATTTTATATTTTTATTAATTATTTGTTTTTTTTTTTAATAGTATGTTGGGCCAGTCGGAGATTATATTCGCTACATTTTAGAAAATAAAAACGAGAGTTTGTATCCTTGTCTGGTGAGAGAGGGAAAAGTAATAGAGGTTTGGAAGAGTCATTATGAACTCGACATTTGGCACGAGGGTATTTATAATTTTTTTAATTTTTTTAATGTATATTATTTTGAGTTGTTTGTTATCATTTGATTTATTTTTAATTTATTTTTATTATTTAATTATTTAATTAATTATTTAATTAATTATTTTTATTTTTAATTATTTTTATTTTTAATTATTTTTATTTTTATTATTTTTATTTTTATTATTAATTATTTCATTTTTATACTTTATTTTATTATTCATTTTTATTAATTATTTCATTTTTATACTTTATTTTTTATATTGTGATTGCTTTTTTTTTTAATTTTATTTTTATGATTGTCATTTTATTTTTATTATTTTTTATTGTTGATTTCAAATTTTTTTCTCGTAGATAAAAAAGATATAGAACATGCAGATGCAAAATCATTGATAAGAGCATTTCATAGGGCATTTCAATTAAGAAGAGATGTTAACAAAGACGTAAGGTGCCCCTTCGAAGTGCCCACTCTCCTCGTTGAAAATGGAGAGCCCATCCCTGTTAATAATTTGAAATGGTATTATGAAAAAGTCGACGAAAAAGATAATTAAAAAATTTTAAAAAAAAAAGAAATTTTGACAAAAAAAAATTTTTAATTGACTTGTTTAATTTAATTCAAATTTGATATCTTTTGTTGAGGAAATATTGATCCGTTGTATAAACTACTTTTTCTTTTGTTTCTTTCCTTAAAAAGCTTTGTTTTTTTAAAAAATAAAATAAAAATAAAATTAAAAAATGTTTACCTGAGTAAATATATTAGAACTCTTCTGGGAAATTTAGAAAAAAAATTCCCCTCTATTTTTCTGCATAGAAGGATGGTCTTTTTGATCTCCAAAATTTTTTTATTTTGATCTAATAACTTTCTCAACTTTATGAAGCTTTCTTCATTTTCAATGGAGTTTCCTTCAAGTTTTAGGTATGAAACGCTGCAATTTATTTCCAAGGCTTCCAATAGACACAAAAAACCTTCGTCAGTTATGTTGTTGTAAGAAATATCCAAATAAATGATGTAGAAATTTTTTTTTAAAGACTTGGAGAGCAAAATTAATCCTTTTTAAATAATTTTTGTTTATATATGAAAAATGAAATAATTTTTTTAAATTTTTTAATTTTTATTTCTATTAATTTTTTTTTATTTGAACTTTTATTTTTTTTACCTTCGTCATTTAACATATTATTACCCAAATAAATTCTTCTTATTGAAGATTGATACTCTAAAAACTCAGAAAAAGGACGAATTCCATTCCCATTAATGCTATTTTTGAACAAGATGAGATCATTGAGATTTGGGGTACAAGACAAACCTTTACAAAGGAAAGAAATACCCTCATTATTGATATCATTGCATCCCACATTAAGTTTAACAAGAGATTTGTTCATTTTTAAAATTTCGTTTAAGTGGATGATTCCCTCTAACTGAATTTTATTTCCGCTCATGTCGATATATTTAAAGTGGTTTTTCATTTGCTTTTCTCGTAGATAATCTTTAATAAATTTCACACCATTTGGGCCCAGTTCCAAAGAATAAAGTTCAATCGAATCATTTTGGCAATTATTAATCTTAATAATTAAAATTAAAAATAAAAATTTTTACTTTTATTTTTTAATTTACTTTTTATTAAATTTATTTTTTTTTTAAATTTTTTTTGGAAATTTTTCTTAAAAATATTTTATTTTAAAGTTTTTTAAAAGTGAATATTTTATTTTGGAAAAACTTATTTTATTTTATTATTTTATTATTTTTTTTATTTTTTTTACCCTGTACTTTAATTTTTCGTCATTTGTCTTTCCATAAACAACAGGATTTACTTTTGGAGTTTCTTCCATTTTTTTCATCTCTTCTATCTTTTCAATTTCTTTTCTCTTTCTCTCATCCTCCTCTTCCTTCTTTTTCTTTTTTAACTCTTTCTTTATCAACTTTTCTTTCCTTCTTTCTTCCTTTTCTATTATCCTTTGCTTCTTTTGTTGTTCTTCTAATGTTTCTTGTTGATGATTTTCTTCATTTTTCTTCATTTTTAATCTCATCTCTTCTTTTTCTACTTTATTATCTTCTTTTTGCATTTGATCTTTATTCTCCTTTGCATCCTTTCTGTTATCAATATTTTGTTCGTCTATTTTTTCATTTTGATTATTTTTTATGTTCTCATTTTTGGATGTCGCTTTATTATCTTGTATCTGATCATAATTTTTGATATGATGATCATTCCTCTTGTGATTATCAATGGGTCCATCTTTATTATCAATCTCCTCCTTATCTAATAGTTTACCTTTCAAATTATCCTTCTTGGGGGTTTTGGAATTGAATTTGGGATCAATAATCTCATCATTTGAAAGTTTTGATTGTTTATTGCCCATTTATGGAAAATATGAATTCTAAAAAATATCAATTTTTTAAATTTTAATATGAATAAAAATGATTTTTAATTTATAATATTTAATATGAAATCAATTATTTAAGATATTGTACAAGGACATCTAAAGCTTTAAATGATGAGAAAAAGTGAAGGATACAAATTCACTTAATACAATTAATTTTCGAAACGCTCATAAACTTTGTTTTAATTTGAAATTTCCATTTTTTTTTAATTTTTTTTAATTTTTTTTAATTTTTTTCTTTTTTTCTTTTTTTCTTTTTTTCTTTTTATTTATTAAAGTAAAGTTAGGCGGATGAAATCCAAAACAACACGAGGCAACAAAGAAACAGGAAAAACCATGTATCTCTCACTTCCAACAGAAATGTTAGGATAACATCTTTTAGATGCAATAGATGCGTAGATAGTTTCTGCAACAGGGAGAGAGTCTGGAAAAGTTTCAGGAGGAGGAAGTTTTTCATTTTCGGAGTTAGGATAATATTCTTTGTTGAAGTTTCTTTTTGGAGTGTTTTTCTTTGCACTATCAAAAATTTCTGATTTGAAGATTCCTGGTTGAACCTTTTAAAGAAAAATAGATTAAATAATTCAAAAAATAAAATAAAAAAATAAATTCAATTAAAATTTAAAAATAAATGAAAAAATAAAAGAAAAAAATTAAAGAAAAAAATTGAAGTAAAAATAGATTAATAATTCAAAAAGAAATAAAATAAAAATAAAAGAAATAAAATAATATAGATTTTTTTTTCATTTTCTTACAGAAATCACTCTGATTCCAAATTGTTTAATTTCAGCTCTAAGTGCGTCAGAGTAGGAATCAAGAGCAAATTTACTTGCAGAATAAACTAATCCAAGAAAAAAAAAAAAAAAATTTTTGTTTAATTCACTGATTGATTGTTAAAAGGATACCCCCGTAGTATGGTGCAGTTATGATCCCTGCAATTGAGCTGATTTGTACAAATGATTTTTGTGTTGCTTTGCTTTCTCTTAATAATTTGATGTAGTTTTTGCACATAGATACAACCCCAAAAAAGTTAACTTCAAATATTTTCTTTATTTATTAAAAAAGTGAGAATTAAGTTTATTTTGTGATTTAAATTTGATTTATATTTTAAAATTTTTTCACTTGAATAAAAAAAAAAATTAATTTTTTTTTACTTTCACTGTTTTGATATCATCATTTTCTGCTGGTCCAACAGTGACGATACCTTGTGAATAAATTTTGGATTTAAATTAATAAATTAATAAAATAATAAAATGTTTTTTTTCAGCTAATTATTTTGAAATATTTAATTTTCAAAATCAAAAATTTATACCTGCATTGTTCACGATTGAAACCAATTCCAACTTTACTTTTTTGAGATAATCTTCAACTTCTTTCACACTATTTTCTACAGATGCTTCATCAGTGACATCAAGGATGATGGGATGGATATTTTTTCCTTTCACTTGCTTTTTTAAATCCTTCAAATCCTTTTCTTTTCTCACCGTTGCAATAACATGAAATCCTTTTTCTTCCAAATGATACATTGTTTTTTTTCCTATTCCAGATGAACATCCTGTTATCAATACAACCCCTAATTCCATGATTATGATATGGTGGATAAATAAAATTGTAAATTCGTTTATTTTCTGAATAATTCCATACCTCCATCTACAACAATGGTTTTTGAATCATAATAGAAATAAATCAACAAAGATATAAATAGAACAAAGAAAGATAATTTGATCATTTTCAAGTTTATTTTTTTATTTTTTGAATATTTATTTATTATCTTCAGTGGATTTAAAATATATTTTTTTAATTATCACTAAAGCATTTTCAAATCTTGGAAATAAAGTTAATCTAAAAGATATCATTGAATCAAATTAATTTTCAATGATTTTTGAGTTTATTTAATTTTTTTTATTTTACTGAAATCAAAGCAAAGTGAGGCGGATGAAATCCAAAACAACACGAGGCAACAAAGAAACAGGAAAGGCCATGTATCTCTCACTTCCAACAGAAATGTTAGGATAACATCTTTTAGATGCAATAGATGCGTAGATAGTTTCTGCAACAGGGAGAGAGTCTGGAAAAGTTTCAGGAGGAGGAAGTTTTTCATTTTCGGAGTTAGGATAATATTCTTTGTTGAAGTTTCTTTTTGGAGTGTTTTTCTTTGCACTATCAAAAATTTCTGATTTGAAGATTCCTGGTTGAACCTTTTAAAGAAAAATAGATTAAATAATTCAAAAAATAAAATAAAAAAATAAATTCAATTAAAATTTAAAAATAAATGAAAAAATAAAAGAAAAAAATTAAAGAAAAAAATTGAAGTAAAAATAGATTAATAATTCAAAAAGAAATAAAATAAAAATAAAAGAAATAAAATAATATAGATTTTTTTTTCATTTTCTTACAGAAATCACTCTGATTCCAAATTGTTTAATTTCAGCTCTAAGTGCGTCAGAGTAGGAATCAAGAGCAAATTTACTTGCAGAATAAACTAATCCAAGAAAAAAAAAAAAAAAATTTTTGTTTAATTCACTGATTGATTGTTAAAAGGATACCCCCGTAGTATGGTGCAGTTATGATCCCTGCAATTGAGCTGATTTGTACAAATGATTTTTGTGTTGCTTTGCTTTCTCTTAATAATTTGATGTAGTTTTTGCACATAGATACAACCCCAAAAAAGTTAACTTCAAATATTTTCTTTATTTATTAAAAAAGTGAGAATTAAGTTTATTTTGTGATTTAAATTTGATTTATATTTTAAAATTTTTTCACTTGAATAAAAAAAAAAATTAATTTTTTTTTACTTTCACTGTTTTGATATCATCATTTTCTGCTGGTCCAACAGTGACGATACCTTGTGAATAAATTTTGGATTTAAATTAATAAATTAATAAAATAATAAAATGTTTTTTTTCAGCTAATTATTTTGAAATATTTAATTTTCAAAATCAAAAATTTATACCTGCATTGTTCACGATTGAAACCAATTCCAACTTTACTTTTTTGAGATAATCTTCAACTTCTTTCACACTATTTTCTACAGATGCTTCATCAGTGACATCAAGGATGATGGGATGGATATTTTTTCCTTTCACTTGCTTTTTTAAATCCTTCAAATCCTTTTCTTTTCTCACCGTTGCAATAACATGAAATCCTTTTTCTTCCAAATGATACATTGTTTTTTTTCCTATTCCAGATGAACATCCTGTTATCAATACAACCCCTGATAAAAAAAAAAAATTTTTTATGGAAGATTCTACAAAAAATTTTGTTATTTTGAATAATTCTATACCTTCATCCACAACTATTCTTTTCGAATCATAATAGAAATAAATCAACAAAGATATAAATATAACAAAGAAAGATAATTTGATCATTTTCAGTTTTTTTTTATTTTTTTAATTTAATATAAGATTTCTTTATTTTTTCTTTTCCAATTCTGATCAATCCAAGATTCAATCCTATTCCAAATCAGATTGAATGAATGTAACTGAAAAAATTTCAAAAATTTCAAATTAGTCATAGGCAATATGCTTCACAAGTTTTTCTGTTCAGTAAATTATTTAAAATAGGTCTATTAATCTAATAAACTAAGAACATCACTATTTGTAAATTCTTTATAGGGTATACAATTTTAACTTTAAAATAAAAAAAAATGGAAACAGAGGATCTGGATAAAATTTATAGTAAGTTATGCGAGGAACATCCCAGTGGAGTAAAGGTGAGAGATATTGGATCTTCCAAATCAGAAACGAAATTCAGAAAAGTATTCAAGGGTACAAAAATGAAAAGACAAAAATAAACTGTATTATAATGAGACCTATTCTAATATTTTCTCATACAAATCTTACATCGAACCTGAAATATTAGTTATTATACCCAAATATCTATATTGAAAGGTGGCAATTGATTTTTGCACTTATATATGAAATATTTAAATTTTGGAGAAAACTCTGATCGTATACGATTTGAAATAGATATACATATCCTTCCACATACTAAATAAAAAAATTTTTCTAAAAGGGATCGATTTTGTTGAATGGTGCAAACAAAATTACAGCACTGATATAAACAAAACAATAGAATTGGCTCAAAATATGTTAGAGAAGAATTATTTCGTGAGATTGGATACCACAAGAGAAAACATGCTACTATTCACTGAATCTGCCTCCATCTACAGATTGAGATTGGATGATGAGAAGTATATCATCAACACAAAGTCCTCGAAGAAAAAGGCGAACAACATCCAGCTGGTATCTGAGATCTGCAAGCTTTTGACGGAGATTGAAAAGCAATTGATAGAATCAGAGACATCTACTATCAACTTGAGAGAAAATCCTCATTTCTTGAAGTATATGCAGTTGATCAAAAGTTTCAAAAATGTAATCACTTCTCCTTTCATTTTTTTCTTATAAAGTTATCATTGAAAGAATGTATTTTTCAAATAAAAAATGATATATTTAAAAAATCGAAATTCATAGTCAACTTATACTTTAAATAAACATTTTAATAAAATTTATTATCAAAATGAAACCAAATTTTATTGGAAAATTAAATTCTTAGATAATTTTAAAAAGTCATTTTCAAAGAATTTATGGATGTATTATTTTTGAAATCTCTAAATGTTATTTATGTTTAAAAATTTTTCGTAAACTTTCAAATTATCAAAGATAATAAATTAATTTCATAACTTTTTTTAAAATTATTATTATTTTTAAGTATTCATTTTTAATCAAATTTTATAAAAAAATAGTTAGGTCTTGATTTTGAAGATGACAATGCTAGAAAATATTTTTGGATGAGCGTTTATTGCATTTTGCACGCACACGCAGTTTATTTTTGCAAGGAATACGACGATTGTGATTCTTTGGTGGAGAAAGTGACCATAGTGATCAACAAACTAGAATTTAATCTTCAAGAGATTTATTATGGGATTCTGTTCGGTAAAAATTTTTTCATTCAAATTTTTTCAAATTTTTTTTTGTATTTCATTCATTTTTTTTATTTATTCATTTTATTTTATTCTAATATTTTATTTTAATTTTTTATTATTTATTTTTATTTTTTAAAGCAAATTCCCCTCTTCCGAGCAAGAAAAGCATGAACCCACAAAGAGTTTTCAATTTAAAAGACCCAAGATTGGATTATTGCGTTCAAAACAAAGACTTGAGAATGCATTTTTGTGTCGCTTTGACGCCCCTCTCTGACTGGAACAATTACGACGTTAATAACCTCGAATCTCATTTAGAAAATACTTGCAGAGAGTACATACAACCTACAACTGTTAACAAAGAAAAGAATACTGTAAAAAAAAAATTTTTTTATTTTTTATTTTTTTTTGTAATTTATTTTTATTTTTTATTTATTTATTATAATATTTTGATTCTTTTATGTCAACAAAAACAATAATGAAAAAATAATTTTTTTTTAATTTCATTTCATATGATTTTATTTTTATTAAAAAAAAATTATTCATTCTTTCAAACATAAATTAAATTTTATTATTTAAATTTTTTTTTTTAATTTTTTAAATTGAAATATTTTATATGAACATTTTTTTTAAAAAGATTAAATTGAGATCCATTTTCAAAATATACAAAGAAGACTTTGGTCCCAAACCTTCCACCATCATTCAGTGGATTTATAAGTATTTACCAGAGAAAGTTCAGAAAGATTTGGACGAGATGGACCTCAACGAAATAAGAATCAAAAATGCCAGCTCCAATGTATCTATTGATAAAAAGAAGAAACTCAAAGTTATCAAAGGTAATTTTTTTTCAAATATTTTTATGTTTAATTTTTTTTTTATAAAAAAATTATTTCTTCATTTTATTTTTTATTTTTTTATTGATTTTATTTTCTATTTATATTTTATTTATATTTTTTTTTATATTTTTTATTCACATTTTTTGTATTTTGTATTTATATATTATTATTATTATTATTTATTTTTATTGTTTTAATATATTTTTAGGTAGAAAGTATTATGAGGAAGAGTACGACATTATGATGAACCATTACTTCCAGTTGGAGAGCAGATACAAAATATTGACGGAGCAGAGCAAAATAGAAAAGCAGAAAATAGATTTCAACACCCAAAAAATCCACCAACTCAATAAACAACTTGAATGGTGGCAAACGTAAAAAAATCAAATTAAAAATTAAAATTAAAATATAAAAAATAAAATGTAAAAAAAAATAAAAAATAAATAAAAAATATTGATCAATTAAAATCTAAAAAATTACTTAAAATCTTAGAAAATAATGATTTAAATTTAAAAATAAAATTGTAAAATAATCAAAAAAATAATCTAAAATAATTCTAAAATAATAAAAAAAAAACTTGATCAAAAATTGAAAAATAAATCAAGAAATAAAATCAAAGAAACACATCAATTTTATTTACTATTTTAAAAAATAATAATAAAATCAATTATTATTCCAAAATCATTCAAAATGAACAGAATTAAATTTTTGATTTAAATAAACAAAAAAATCAGGATTTTGGGATACGTAGAAAATTCTGTTCTTCATCACAACTCATTGGTACACAAATTGAAATTGTCAAACAAATATCACTCAAAGAAACTCGAAGAAGCTTTGAGAGACGAGAAGGGAGACACTTCCAAGCTTGAAGAGCAGCTCATCTCCATTCAGAACACCACTTATGACACCATCCCCGAAACTTTTATCAATTCTTTGGAAAGAAACTTTTCAAGGAGTGGTATGAAAATAAAATATTTATTTTTTATCATAATCATTATTTATTAATTTTTATTTATTTTTTATTTGTTATTTATTTGTTATTTTTTATTTTTTATTTTTTATTTTTTATTTTTTATTTTTGATTTTTGATTTTTTATTTTTTATTATTTAATTATTTTTTATTATTATTTGTTATTTTTTATTAATTTTATTAATTTTATTAATTTTTTATTTTTGATTATTTTTTACATTTTTTTTTGATAATTTAATTATTAATTATTTTTTTTATTTTTTAATAATTATTTTATTTATTTTTTTCATCTTTTAATTTAATTTTAGGAATCACACAAAAAATAAAGTATCACAAAAGGTCAGTGAAGTATGTCAACCAACTCCACCCATACCCCTTCCCTGACGAGTACAACTCTCTGCAACTCAAAATATTACCCAGTCATTCCTACAAAGAAACTGATTCAAGGTAAAAATAAAAATAAAAATAAAAATAAAAATAAAAATAAAAATAAAAATAAAAATAAAAATAAAAATAAAAAATAAA
>JAMYWO010000525.1:6524-19947 GCA_024220525.1 Cochliopodium minus | reverse complement strand
TAAATGAAATAAATGAAATAAATGAAATAAATGAAATAAATGAAATAAATGAAATAAATGAAATAAATGAAATAAACGAAATAAATGAAATAAATGAAATAAATGAAATAAAATAAATGAAATAAATAAATGATAATAAATTTAAATAATTTCAAAAAAAAATATGTTCAATTTTTTATTTGTTACTTTGTTGCTTCCTTGAGGGGACGCTTGTGATCTTTTAACTCTTTCCATCTTCTTTAAGGAGGTTCCGTACATAGGATTTTTTCTTATGACATAGTTCTCCTTGCAATCATACTTGGGAGAGATGATATCATCTTTTCCGTCCAACAAAAAATAGCTCTTGACATCGTTAAGATAAGGAGTTTTGATAAAGTGTTCACGGATACCTTAAATAATGAGTAAGTAAAAAAAAGAATGAAGAAATTTTTTTTAAATTAATAAAGAAACTTTTAAAATTAATTTTTTGAAATTAAAAATAAATACCCGCTACAAAATCATAAACAGTATCTACTTTATCAATTCCATAAGACTTTTTCTGAAAAGATCCGATTTCTCGCAAAATGGAGCCCAAAAGTTGAACTTTCTTGTAGTTGATGAAATTGTTGTCAGTGTGGCTGTCGATCTTTCTATCAATGTAACGGATGGACTTCATGTAAATTGCAAAAAAGGGCATGATGGGAGGTCGGAGGGAGATGGAATTACCCATCACAGTGAGCAAGTTATCTTTGTAGTTTTGGAAAGAATTTACAGGTGAAAAAAGCTTTTCAAACTTTGAATATTTTTGCATGTAGCTCCTTGAAACGTTTTGCCAAGCTTGTAATGATTGGATTTTCTCGGAACTAAGAGTGCTGATGAAAGCATAGAGAGAGTTGAAGTTTCGGAGTTTGTAGAGGTAGTTGGAAATTTTGATGAATTTCTTGAGGTTGTTGGGATGTTTGCGCTTGTTCAAAAGCTCGAAAGAGTTTAAAATCCAAGCGGAAATCTCCACAGAATGAGAACACAACAACTCCATATTTTTGGAGATCTTCCTGTTTCTGCAGAACATGTCGGAAGGTTTGAGCTGAGAAAAAAGAAGGAAGCAAGACCTAGTTATTTGCTCGGCAAGAACCTTCGAGTTGTATTTGAGGTATTGAAAGAAAGCTTCGTTAGTGTTGAATGTTAAGAAGCTCTTTTTGTTGTTCATTTGATTGATTCGGACATTCTTTTGTCTTTCATGTTCGAACTTGACAAGATCCAACTTGATTGTGTTAATGAGAACTTGATTTTCTCTTGCAATGAAATTACTTTTCATGAAAGAAAGCAATTTGTCAATGAGATCGTTGTTACCCACCCAATCCCTGTCGTAATGTTTGGAAATCCACAGAGAGATAAAGTGGAAGATCCTTTCTTTATTTTGGTGTTGTCTATATCCCTTGTAAATGTTGACAAGGCACAAAAGAAGCTTGCTGCACGAAACAAACTTGTCCCTGAAACACAACAAGAAATTCTCACTGTTTTCAGGAAGTTTCTCTCTGAAGATGAGCCATTCCACCACTTTTCTGAGCGTCCCTGCCACAAAATTCTCTCCATTCAAACCAGTGATGACACAATCATTGCCATTGACAATCTCTGGTTCAATAAATATTTTAGGAGAGCTTGGATCTTCAATTTCCGATATTTCGCTATGAAGATTGGAGGTCATAGAAAGAATGGTGGAGTACTCGAATTCTTCCTCCATTATAGACTGTGATCTCACTAGTCCCTTGTGTTTCTCGCTCTTCTTCTTGGAAGCTTCGAATGGATTGGAATTGATGGTGTGGAACTCGTGATTCTTTCTTGGAGATATATTAGATATCCTCTTCTCTTTGTTCTGCTGCTCCCCATGTGAATCAGAATCGTTGTTGGAATCATTTGTGTTGGTATCATTGCTTGCATTTGATTCGCTCGAGTAAGATCTTCTATCATCTTCAATCAAAAGGTTTTTTGGATCATTGGATGGAGAGATGCTATTTGTAATATTCTTATTGCTTCCTATATTCGATTTTTCTGACATCAAATTATTCAATTTGGATTTAAGATTCGATACATATCTTTCATTTATCCCTCTATTGTTTTGATTGGTGGTTCCATTTGGAGGATTATTAATAATTTGTGGATTGTTGTTTTTATTTTGTTGGGAATTATTGTATTGTGTATTAATGTTATTATTATTTGTCGTTATTTTATTGCTGTTTATTTTATTTGATGTTTCATTGACATTATTGTTTGATTCACCAGTATTTATTTTCATTACGTTAGTATTATTATTAGTTATTGGAGTGTCATTATTATTATTATTGCCCAATATTGCAACATCCCTCTTATCATCACCCCCAATAGATTCCTCATGTTCAGATGTTCCATTTAAAGGAGATTTTCTTCTGGAAGTCTTTCTTGATGAAATCCTTGCACTATTGGCATTATCTTCTTTGGGAAGTTTTGATATATATGAGGTGGGTATATAACCAGATATCTGAGAACTGTTATTTTCGAGTGTTGCGTAGCTCCATCCATTGGAGTGTGAGGAATTAATAGTGATATTATCTCCTTTTCTGAATGATAATTGTGATTGAGAATAATCTCCATTATAATCATACAATGCGACTGCATTTATGGGCAAACTAAATACAGGCTGCCTCACTTTTTGTATCATATCGCTTTTCTGCTTTTTAATTCTCGATAATGCGTTTTTATTTGTCTTTATAAATTTCTTCTCTTTGGTCCCTTCATTCATCTTGATCGGGTAATTGCAAATTAACTTAATACAAATATAAAAAAGTACACAAATTTTTTTTATTTTTCATTATTAAAATTTGTTCATTGCGGTGATCACTCAAATTCCATATATGCACATGAAAAAAGAAGAGTTTCTTGGAAGAGATCATTTATAAAAAAAAAAAAATTTGTGATTGAAATCGAATAAAGATTAAATAGATAATCTTCTCCAAGTGGAAAATGGATTAAAAGACACATTTAAATATTAAGTTTTTATTATTCAGAGGAATTTTATGGGCAAATATGTATATAGCAAAAAACATGCCAAAATTACCAAAGATAAAGTTACAACACCCACTATCATACATTTATTATAGAACATCCTATTGATCATTTTGCCTGAGAGTTCATTTCCTTTCACAAGATTGGAATTGACAGTTGAAAGCTTATTTAAAAAAATTGGTAATAATATATAGAATATAGATTGTATTACAAATAATTATGATTGGATAAATTTTGTTCAGTAATTTACCTTTGTTTTCATCCCAATAAGCACATTTTTTTGCCTGCCCAATTCATCTATTGTATTTTTTGCATTTTGTTCCATATGATTGGTCTCTTCAAGAGCCAAAGTGATCACACTATCAGTGTTGATGAGGATGTCAGTATTCTCTTGTATCAATTTTCTTTTATCCTGATCTGAAGAATTGGGATCATGCAATGCATTTCCACCAGATAATAGTTCTTCATGTGCCTCTTTATTTATTTTCTCTTCGGATTCTTTTGTATTTTGTTTGATGGTTGATAATTTCAGCTTATTCTCTTTTATCATCCCCCTCATTTTTTCTTGTTGAGATTTTTGAACATTCCCAGATGAACACAGTTCCATTCCTTCTATTATCTCTTCCAATTCTAAATATTTTTGTCTCACTACATTTATTTGTTCATATTTATAAGTGGATCCTATTATCGAGGGGATTGAATTCAATATCATCTGTATTTCATTCTCTAATTCTCTGAATTCGGTGGTATAACAATTGAATGTATTAATCATTTATATTTTCCCAACAGTTATATTCAAAATATATGCAATATTTATTCTGTAAATAAATTATTATTCTATTGGTTCCAGTTAAATACCAACTTCTATTATGTATGATTTTTCAATTTTTTTTAATTTAATAAATTTGAAGTTTTAAATACTCTTCAGCTCTGTGCCAACAAATAAAATAGGTATAAATTCATTTCTAGGATGAAATATTTTTTTTTGAAAATTTCGAATTTAGGAGATACATGTGGTTAAAAAAGGGTAAGAAAATTGAATTTCTCTGATTTTAATTAGTTTCTTTAAAGAATTAATTTCTTCTTGAATCTATTTCTTGATGTTTTCATAACATTTTAAGGTATTTTAATTTGATTTCTCTCTAAAATAAACAAAAAAAATTGAAAGATGTCACAAGTATTTCATGTAAAAGCTGGTTGGTTAAAAGTGACTGATAAGTAAGAAAATTTCCAAATGTGATATATCTTATAATTTCCCTTTCAAAAAATTGATAGATTCAAAAAATCCAAAGAATATTATTTCGTATTGTACAATAATGCAAATCTCCAATATTTTTTGAATCAGGATGTAAGAAAAAAATTCATTCATACAAAAAAAAATTTATATTATTTGATCAGATGAAGAATAAGCAAGGGGAATTGGATATAAATAAGGTTGTAGATTTAAAATTATTGGCAAATGGGATTGAAGATTCAAATGGAGATTCACGTATCACAATAAAATTTAGTGATAAATCGATCGACTTATATGGCAAGAGATCCACATTGGAAGATTGGAAAGTGGCGATACATTTGGTGAAGGAGAAAAAAATCAAAACTAAATCAGATTTATGTTTGTTAAATGAAAAAAAAGAGGAACTAGTTGAATTAGACTTTGAACAAATCTTGAACGAAAATACAATCCACGAAAAAGAGGAACCACCCAAAAAGGGGGTGGGATTTTTTGGATGGCTTTTTGGTAAATCAAAGATTTTTATTTTATTTTTTTTTTACACAATATTTTTCCCTTTTAAATATGACACCTTTTTGCAAAATTTATTATTATTTGAAAGGAGGAGGAAATTTTAGCTCGGATCCATCTGGTGAAGATGGTTTCAGTGGTGGAAAAAAGGTCTTTGTTGAACCCAACCCAATAAAAGAAAAAGTGGTGAAAAAAGAAGGAGCGAAACAAGAGGAACCCAAGATCGAGAGTAAAGAGGAAGTGAAGGTAGTTCAAGAAAAACAAGAAAAAAAGATTGAAAGCAACAATCTTACACAAGTTGAAATAATAGAGCCACAAGAAACCACTAATAGTAGCAACACAGACCAAAAAAAAGGTATCATTTCCTCCAAAAATTTTTAAATTTTTTAAATTTTTTAAATTTTTTTTAAAATAGAAAACCAAGATATTGGCCAAAACCAAAACCACAATGAAAATGAGAACAGAGAAGACGATGATCGTTCATTCTTGGTTTCCATATCAGAAAAATCTTGGGAGAACATCTCACACAGAGCTATGCAAATGAAAACTCTCCTCCGGTGGTCCAACCTCTTTTTAAAAAAAATTGGAAAAAAGGCTGTTGTCATCGAAGACTTTTCTGATGGTCTTTTGATCGTCAACTTGACCGAATTGGTTTCCAACACTAAAATAGAGGGTATTTCGATCAATCCAGTTTCTCAAATTGACAAGATTCAGAATATCTCCAAGGTGGTTTCTTTTCTTCAGAAAAAACTTCCCAAATTCTCTGCTACTCCTTCACTTATTGCTAGCAAGAACACCAAAACAATAAGCACTTTTCTTTGTAAAATCTTTTTTTAGAGTTTTTTCATTTCAAACTTGTTTTATTTTTGAATACTTTTATCACTAACGATAGGGAGTTTATTCAATTTATTCGAGTTGGACTTGGTCAACCACAACAATACAAAAGGAGTGGCTGCCTTAATTTCTTGGATCAACGAGAAGACAATCGGTTACGAAGGAGTATTTTTCCAAGATTTTAGCAAGTCTTGGAATGATGGGAGAGCATTTTGCGCTTTGATAGACAAACACAAAAGTGGCCTTATTACGTACGAAACCATTTATCCTTATAAAAAAATTGATAATTTAGAGTTGGCTTTTGATAAGGCTGAGAGTCAATGGGACATTGACCGTCTTTTAGATCCTGCTGATTTTGTCAATCCTCCTGATGAGATTTCTGTTTTGATTTATCTTGTAAGTTGGAAGAATAAAATGGGAACCAAATAAAAATTTGATCAATTTTACTTGTTTTAAGGTGGGATATCCTCAATCTTGTTCAATTATAAATTCAAAATATATATTTTTTATATTATTAATTTTCTGAAAAAAGAAATTTCTATTGAAATAAAAAATGAAATTGATTTTGTTTTTTCTAATCTCGATTTTTTTGGCTTCTTCTTTTTGTTCATTGACTCCACAAGTTAATCCATCTGACTATAAAAATTCCACTGTCTTTTTGGGTGGAAATTATACCTTGTAATATCCTCCATTCTACTACAATTCTAATTCATTTCATTTTTCCATCAGATATTGGAATATCCTCAGTGGAAGTATTCTCGATGTTGGTAACGATAAAAAAATTTTTTTGTGATATTATATTTCAAAAAAATTTTATTTTTCAAAGGCATCATCGCAAAGAATAAGGGTAAAATTATTAATCTATCAAATGTTGGATTTATCATTAATTGAATAGGATGGGTTGGATTTGGAATCAATCCTGCTGGGAACATGTCAGGCGCAGATGTAAATATATTCAAAACAAGAAAAAGGATTTATTATATTGATAATAGGTGATTATGGGGAGATATGTGAATGGAACATTTATAGTTGAAGATAGATGGGCATATGGTATCCACTATTTAAAAAATACAATTTTTTTTCAAAGTCTTTTTACTTTTTTTGTTTTAGAGGAAGGACCACCAGAAATGGATCAAGTGATCGGGGGTATTGACAACATTTTGGATTATGGTGGTGCTTTGATTAATGGCGAGACAAACGTAAGATGGAGAAGGTAAAATCTTTCAAATAAATTAAAAACAACTAATGAATAAATCTAAGATATTTAAACACTGGCGGTAAAAAGATTTAAATAAATTTTTTTCTTTCTAAAGATCATTCAATTATTTTTTTTTTTCAAAAAGATGTGAAAGCAGATAGAGTCATCACATTAGGTGTTCCTACTACCATCATCTATGCTTTTAACCCCACCACAGATGAGCTCTACTACCATGGACACTCTAACCGTGGAACTGCAAACATTACATTTTAAAAAGAAATTACTTGATTAAAAACTAATGTTTTTCGAGCAATAGTTTTACTAATGAAATTGACTCATATTTTATTTGTTTATACAAATATTAAAAAATACATGTTTGGAGTATTTATAGATACTGAATAAAAGTGATCCTCAATTATTGAGCGATATCAGGAGTTGTTGAAAGACTACCTCCACCAATTCAAAAAATGATTTATAAAGCTTCCAAAGATGTTATACCTAAAGATGAGAACAACCAATCAATCAAGGAGAAAGATCAAGAAAATAGTGTTAAGAAAACAAATTCTGAGAGATAATAAATTTTAATTCAAATAGAAGCACAAGTTTTGGTTTCAACTTTTAAAACAAAATACAATCTTTTTTCTGAGATTTTGAAAGAGATTTGGTTTCTTTCTCAAAAGGATAAGAATTTATAAATTTGATTATTTCGTATGATACAAATTTGGGTACTTTTATCTTGATTTTGGAGTTCAACCTTTTGAGACAAAGAAGAAACAAAACAACATTTTCCTAAATAAATTAAAGAGAATATCAAATTTTGAAACTTTTTTTACTAAAAAGATTTACTTTGCTCTGAGAAGAAAAAAATGAATGATTTTGAGGAGACCTTTGATTTTATGTTATTTTGTTCTTAAATAAAAATTTAACATAAATAAATACCATTTCCTGAATTTCTTTTTTCCTGCCATCAAAAGCACAATATTTGGTTCATTGATTAATTTTACAGGTGAAAGTTGTTTTTCATAATTGTTGATTCCAAGCTGGCCATAACTATTAAGACTAAAAACAAAATAATTTAAATTAATAAAATAAATATCTCTTGTACCCAAAAACTAACAAATCCCCATTATTTTTGTAAATAACAGAATGAGAAGCACAGCAATGTATGTCTTTGATTGATGGATCATTCAAAAGTAGATGGGGAGTTTTCATGGCCACTTCATTTGTTCCCAATCCCAATTGTCCAAATCTATTATCTAATCAATTTTTAATAATTTTTTAAAAAATTTTTTTAAATTTTTTTGTTACCCCCAAACACTAAAAGATCTCCATTTTTTTTGAAAAGAAAGCTATGGTGGTATCCACAACTAATTTTTTTAATGTTGGTGTCTTTCAGAATCAATGTAATTTGTTTAATGATCACAAGCTCTCCAAGTCCCAAATTTCCTTTAAAAAAAAAAAAAAAAATTTAAAAATTTTTTCAAAAAATAATTTTTACCGTGGACATTTGCTAACATTTATAAATTTAATTAAAATTTTTTAATCTAAAAATTTTATTTTTTTACATCCAAAACCATACAACTCTCCATTGTTGCGATAAATTAAAGTATGAGAATGACCAGATACAATAAACTTGATGTCTAGTATGGTGTCCAAAAAAGTGGGCTCCAAATAGTGAAGATTTCCTTCCAATCCAAGTTGACCATAAGTATTGTCTAAATTATTTTTTATTTTTTTATTTTTTTGAATTTTTTTTGATTATTTTTGAAATATTTCATTATTATATTACTTTATTTTTATTTTTTATAGTTTTATTTTATTTTTATTTTTTGATTTTTTTTTGATTTAATATTTGGTTTTGATTTTTTTACCACCAAAAACAAAGAGATCACCGTTGGGCTTGTAGATGATGACATGTTCCCACCCACACACTACCATTTTCACTTTTTCTTTCATGAGGCAAGTAGGTGTCTTAACTTGTGCAACTTCTTTGAGCCCTATTTGTCCCTTTTGGTTACACCCAAAAACTATTATTTCTTCCTTTAAAAAAATAAAAAAAAAAACATAATAAATAAATGATGAATTATAAAACAAGAAATTAAAATAATTTATCTTACTTTTTTGTGAAATATTGTAAAGTTGTATCCGCACAAAATATTTATTATTTCTGTATCTGTTGTAATGTTAAAAGGTTCTTTTCTATCCAGCAAATCTCCTGTTCCAAGTTGTCCTTTTTAAAAAAAATTTTAATTTAAATTCTATTTATGGAAATATTATAATAATAATAATAAAAATTGCCATTTGAATTTGATCCAAACGCAGATATTTTCCCATCTGCATTTTGTATTATTGTGTGCAATGATCCATAATTTATCGACTGTATATTTTTATCTGTCATTATTAAAGTGGGAACAATGCTCACTTTATCTTGAGATCCAAGAGAATTGTTTTTGTTGGAGCCAAATCCATATAATTGGCCTGATTCTATCCATATTGGAATGGATTATATCAAATATGAGAATATTAAAGTTGTCAATTGAATTATCTCTTTACCTAATAAATAATATGATCTATAACCAAAAGAGCTCATTTTTTTTTTTTTTTTATATCGCTTTTAATTATTTTTTCATTTCAGAGAATTGCTTCATTGTATTGCATTAGAATAATGTTTATTGAGTTATAAAAGTGGAATCTTACTCTGTAAGTAATGGAGGCGATAAAATCAAAAAAAATGATAATTTGAAAGGATTAAAATGTTATGAATTTGAAAATATAAAAAAAAAAAAATGCTAAATTTAAAGATCTTTCTCCTTATTTTGGGCATCCATTTGAGTTTATGCCAAAAAAATTTATTATGGGGGTATAAAACAAATTCCACCATTATCTTCCAAGCATTCATCGAGGGATCACTTGCTCATAATGGGACAATGGAATATATAACAATCGAGAACATACCCAATCAATTCAATAGATTGAGAAAATTTGATGCTTTTACGGGGCGAATCCTCGATGAGCAACAAATAAATGCATATCTCACTGAAATCAACCACTGTCCTCAATCAAAGACAATAGTATCACACTATTATAACAATGGAAGTTATGAGACAATATTTATCAACACTGAAACATTTAACTTTCAGATTAGTACAGGATATTTATACAGTCAAAAAGTGGTTTGCATGGATTCATCAAGAATCTTTTTGACTTATGGCTCACTTGCTATCTACAATGAAACTTCAAATCAATGGCAAATTACACAATTGATAAGCAAATATTTGTGCCAATCAGGATTTACAGACAATTATAACTATCCCACAAAAGGATTGGATGATAATTACTATCTATGGGTATTATGTGTTGCGTCACAATCTTCAAATAATAAAATTTCCAACTTGTTTTTGTTATCAATGGTTGATGGAACAATATTGGAAACAGGAAATTTTTCTGTGTTGTTGGGATTTCAAGATGATTTGCTGTATATTTCTCCAATTGGTATCCCTTATCAATTGCAAGCTCTCACTGTATCAAATTCCAAATCCGAGATCTATTGGAAGAATTCATTCAGCAACATCACCTTTTACGCATTCACAAGAATGTCTTTTATGATTAATACAAAACATATTTTATTCAACTATGGGGAATTATTTATCTGTTTGAATAAGACAAATGGAAATATATTGTGGACCAAAAATTTCTTTGTGCAGTATGAATCATTGTCGAGTATTAATATTATCAACCCAAATTATTTCTTGCTGAGAACATCCAGATTTTACAATGAAGATTTTTTTATTTTTCTAAATGTGGACGGAACAATCAAATGGAGAAAGGAATTTGAAAATTACATTTATGGAGATATAATCTCATACAAAAATCAAGATCCAACACAAGGATGCAGCTATCTGATTTTGGGGGATTATTTGTTGGGAAACTATCTCTTTGAATGCACAGATGGAAAAAACACATCCATTTCTGAATGGCACAATTTTATCACGGTTTCTTCCAATCTCACATTACCTATGGCTGTTAGCGTAGGTTACAATGGAACCGAAAATTTTTACCAAATATTTTCCTTCCCTCTTCAATACAACGGAAATAACAATAATATTTTACCAAAGTTATTGGACAAAACAGTATTGAGAATAGTTTTTTCTGTCAGTACCTTTCTATTTCTTCTCTTTTTGCTTTTGGGATGTTGCATAAGAAGGAGGGTTAAAGCTCAGAAGAAAAAAATTTATCATAGTGTTCCCCAAGAACTAAAAAGCATCAATGAAATAAACAAAGTACAAAAAAGAAATTGTTTAACTTTCAAAAAATGTTGTTTTTTCCTTTTAGCTTTGGTGCTGTTAATTATTCTTTTTGTACTCGCTGTTTCTTCTTTGATATTTCTCATTCTCACTTTGATTCCTGTCTCTTCTAACTCTCTCAATCTCACTTTCGATCAACCATATTATGTTTTCTCAAAAAATGATAGCAGCATCAAAGTAACCTTGGAAGCTTCTCTTAAAACTACTTCCAAATTCAATCTGTTTGCCTATACTTCTTGTTATGCTCAATTCACCTCTCCATACGGGATAGTTTTTGAGAAACAGTTTGGTTTCTCTCATCTAATAGCCTACACTTATGACATTCCCCTAACAGAAGATTTGGGGAATTATTACCTTTTTGTAAGTGTTTATTGTAATAATGGTGCTCATTTGAAGTCTCTCGTTCCTAACACGGTTTCTTATCGTGAAAACTTGTATATTCTGAGTCAACAAAACATCTCTTATTTTCCGAATTGTACAGATCAGCAATTAATCTGTAATAATAAAATTATTTGCATTGATTTGAAGAATAATTTCGATATATTGATGTTTCCACTCAATCCACTCAATCCAAACTCTTCTTGCAGTACTTTTTCTTTTAACATTTCTACAATTGTCGATCAAGATGAATTTGGGTGTGTGATAAATGGAAATAAAGGAAGCATTCTCGATTCTTTTGAAGAAATTCATGGAAAATTCGACTTGGAAGATGATTCTACCTCTTTGACAAGAGGACTTTCTGAAGATGATGGACTCCATTTTTCTTTAGACAAAACTATTCCATTTTCTTTCAATGTTCTTAAAGCTACAATAGAAGGTAATTTGGGTGTCAAATTTACAGGGTGGTTGAAGTTTTCTGGAGTTTTTGAGAAAAGAGGATATGGCATCAAAAAATTGGGAGTTATTGTTGATTATTACTTTACGAAAGGGATCTCTTATGATGTCAGTGTACAAGGAAAAGTGGAAATAACAAAAAATATTTCCTTGGAGTCCATTTTCAACAAGAGATTTCTCAAAATGAGCAGATTGGTGACTGGTTTTCTTGTTGATTTTGAGTTATTATCCCAGTTGTTCTTCAGTGTGGAAACACAGGTAATCTCAGTTACATCAAGTACTTACACCACATTTGAATCAAAAATAGGAGTGATTTACACCTCTCCTTTCAATTTTCAGTACATCAATCCTCCAACAATCATCCAAAATTCAGGGAACACTTTGACTTCAACAAAGATGGATTGTCAAACTTCAACAAAGTTTGGAATTGAGCTTAAACCTCGAATTGACATTTACCTTGCCAGGGCATTTTATATTAATATATCTCCTGTTATCCCACATGCAGTGGCAGAGTTGGATTATCCTTCCCCAAAGACTATAGGAGGTGTAAATACTAATTGCATTCTTTGTGGTTCTTCTTTCAAACCTCAGGCTGCTGCTGGTCTCACCATAGGTTACAAAGGTATAGTAGGAGCTGGAATTGAAATTCTAGACTATAAATTAATCTCCACTGAAAAGGAGTTTTATTTTGGATCGAGATTTAATTTGATTAGATGTCTAGACTTTCCAAATTCTGATTGTCTATGCCAAAATTATGCTTGCAATTCTCAAAATTTAACTTGTTACCAAGCTCAAAACGGACCTTATGATTCTCTTGCGGGATGTAGTTCTAATTGTGTCAATCGTTATTATTGCTCTCAACACAAGTGTTGGTTGGGATCTGTTACAAGTCCCTATGTAACTTACCGTGACTGTGCTCAAAGCTGTCCATGTGCTGCTAAAAGAAATGCCAAATTGATCAAGAGATCTTTGTTACTCACAAATCAATCTATAAATGATGAAGAATTTATTAATTTTTTGAAATAAAATACAATAAAAATAACTTTTGTTGTATTCTCAAAAGAATAATAACACAAAAGTGGTGAATTTTTTTGGTGAATCAAAATAACCATAATAATCACGAAAATAATAAGATTTCTTTTGGTATTATGATTTGGATTTTTATCTTCAGTTTGTTTCTTTCTCTTCATTTTTTTTTTTAATTTTTAAGAATTGTTGAATGTTAAAACTTCAGGGATTTTGAATGAAATTTTATTGGAAAAAAGGAATTGATTTTAAAATTCCAATTAATTTAATATGGAAAGAAATGAGATATAACTCAAAATGTTGATTAAATAAGTTTCATAATCTGATGAATTCACCCACTTGTGCTTTGTTTTTAATTCCTAATTTAATTTTGAAATCAAATTGATTTTCAAATTGTTTTACTCCAATAATTAATCAGCAATAAAAGTGAAGATCAAGTGTTTGATTGGTTTTGGAATAAGAAATGAA
>JAMYWO010000524.1:0-12344 GCA_024220525.1 Cochliopodium minus | reverse complement strand
GATAGGTCATAGATACATATTAAGATCTATGATATCAATAGTTCTATTATATAACTATATAAAAGGCAAGAATAATATATTTGAAAGGAATTTTTTTTATTTTTTTGTTTACGCTCCATATACAATACAAAAAGATACAAAGACCAAGATGAATGTCAATATCATCCATCTTATGAATTTATTTCTATTATTTTTGGGAGGTTGCATCTCTTCTTCCAGATTAAATTCATTCTCCTGGATCATCTCTTCTTTTTCCTCATCTTTCGCATTCCCAAAATCATCCAACAAAACTTCATTTCCTTCTTCATCTCCTTTTTTCATTTTAATTTTTTTTTTTTTTTCTAATCACATCTTCAAAGTAGATTTTCAATTTAAATTTCAAAATAAAGATGGCTTTAAAGGAAATTAGTTAAAAATTTGGATTATATTTTATTTATATAATTAGAATATTTAGTTCATTTTTTGAAATTGATATGAAATTATGAAAATTATATATTTATTTGATTTAATAAATATCAAAAAAAAAATAAAAAAGAAAGAAAAGGAATGAGAAAATTGTTTATCTTGTTGATCGCAATTATTTTCTGTTTGTACGCAATCAGAGCAGAAGAAATTACTACCACAAAGACTGAAAAGCATGATGATGATGATTGGAATGAATATTACTACGATCGTTATGATGGAAGAAGAAGACAATTCACTGTGATTGAAAGAACTGCTGGAGAAACAACTCGCAGATGGTAAATTAAAAATTTATATAAAAAAAAACCTTAAAACTTCTTGAATATTCAATCCATTTATTTTCCTTTAATTTTTAATTTTTCAAATTTTCTTATTTTTTTTTACTACAGGCTTCCAGGTCAAGTTTCTGCAGGAGACATCACCAGCTTCTATAATCCAGTGCACGATTACAGAAACAATAGAAAGGTCGCAACCAGCCAAGGATGGTGTATTCTAACCATTCCAACACCAATAGCTGTTTGGGAATGCTCTATCTCATTTACTTTTGAAAGAGGAACAATTGTTGTTCAAGGAGACTGCAATGAAGGAAGAGATACCACTTTGTGTAAAATAAAAAATAATTTCATCAAAAATAATAAAAATTCTTTTTAAATAGCCATCCTTGCTGGTACCGGACGATTCGATGGTGCTAGAGGATCTGTAGTTTTGCACAAGAAGAGATCAATTGCAGATGCTTACTCTTACACTTTCAACTTTACTGATTAAATAAAATTGAAAAATATAATCTCATACCATTTTCTTAAAATACAAATATTCATTGCTATTGAAAGCAAAATCTTTTTTTTAAACTTTATTGGCATAAAAAATTTGTTGTCTTCAATATAAAATATAAAAAAAAAAAATTTATAGGTAAATTAAAACACCAAATAATATATTCTTCTCCAAATAAACAATCAAATAAGAAAATTAAACTCATATTAAAAAGATGGATAGAAATGATTTGATGGATACAACTGAAGATGTTTTGAAAGAGGATAAAGATGTCAAGAAAGAGAAAGATTTCACAGAAATTGTGGAACAAGAATTGCCAGTATTGAAGCAATTAGGATTACAAGTAAGGAAAAAAGAACTATATCTTTAATATAATGAATTATATACCAGCACAACAAACAATTACTATCATATTCCAAAATTTTAACAATAAATTCTTAATTTGTACAAAGAAATCTAAATTAGGAGAAGCAATTGAAAAAATGTTAGTATTAGAAAAAAGAACAAGACAGGTAAAAATTATATTCACAAAAATTAATAAAAGAAAAGATACAAAGAAATTATATTAAATATGCAAATATTCAAACAATATAACACGTTAAAAAAATTTCATTCAGCGAAATTTAAAAGAAATAATTGTAAAATTTTCAATAGGCAGGTGATGATATCTCCACTGCTAAAGTCGCAAGAGCAATCACTACATTATGCTTTGAATTGGGAGAATTTAAACAATTGAATGAATCATTGGTCATCTTATCCAAGAGAAGAGGGCAATTCAAAAGAGTAAAATCACATTTTTTTAAAAAACATATCAATATAATCATTGTATGTATGTAAATCGATATTGCCTTTAATGATTGACTTGATTCAGTTTTATGACTAATGATATCATTTATAATGTTTTAAAAAATTTATATGGATAAATCATGTTACAATTTCTCATTAAATTGATTTTCATAGTATCTTAAATCAAATTCCTTTTTAATTTTATATTCAAGATATCACTATTCATTATTTGTTTTTTTTTCTATCTGATTCCTTTCATCTTTGAAGAATCTCAGAGCATTCTTTTTTTTTTTTGATCTAATACTCTTTTTTTTAAAGGCAATCTCCTCCATTGTCAACGACTCCATTGGTTATTTGGAAAAAATCGACAAAGAAGAGACCAGACTCGCTTTAATTGATACCCTCAGAGATATCACTGAAGGAAAAGTAAATGCTTTTTAATAATTATTTCATTTCTTATTGATCTTTTATTTGTTGATTGTGATTTTTTTTTTTTTTTTTTTTAAATTGATATTTATATGAGATCTGCTCCACATAATTTGGATCAATTTTTATATCTCAAAATAAGATACTATATTATTGATCAATGAGTTCCAAATTATCATATTATCATTTGTATTTGTTGATTAATATTGATCCTATTAACGATCCTTTTTTACTAACAAATTTTCAATCGTTTTTTTTTTTTAAATTGTTTTTGTTCATCACTTTGTTGATTGGTTTTTTTTTAAATCAATTTTGTTTTCATCTTTCATCACTTTAACTATTTTTTGTTAATTCTTTTTCACGTTTTAGATCTTTGTAGAAAATGAGAGAGCAAGATTGACTAGAGTTCTCGCAACCATTAAGGAGAAGGAGGGAGATCTCCATAAGGCTTCCAAGCTCTTGCAAGAAATCCAAATCGAGACATACAACACCATGCACAAGCGCGAAAAGATCGATTTCATTTTGGAGCAAATCCGTTTGTGTGTTGCAACCAACGACTGGGTCAGGTACCTTTATTTTTGTTTTTTATTTTTTTATTCACTTATTTTTTAAATTTTCAATTTTAATTTTTATTTTTGTTTTTTCATCTTTTATTCACTTATTTTTTAATTTTTGTTTCTTATTTTCATTTTTTTAGAATTATTTTTTGTTTGTTATTTTTTTACTTGAATTTTATTTTTTTTTAATTTAATTTATTTGTTATTTTTTAATTTTTAATTTATTTTGAATTTATACATTTATTTTATTAATATTTCAACATTTTTATTTTTTTTAATTTTGAAAATAGAGCACGTATCATCGCTCGTAAAATCAGCGCAAAGGCATTGGCAGACGAGACTTTGGAAGACTTGAAACAAAGATACTACCACTTGATGGTCAAGTACTACACCCATAAAAAGCAATGGATCGAAGTCTGCAAGAGTTACTTGGAGATTTACAACTCCAAGTCTATTCAAGTTGACCAGAAATTGTGGGAACCTGTAATTTTATTTTATTTTAAAATTTTTTTTTATTTTTTATTTCTATTTTTTTTAATTTTTAATAATAAATTTTTACAACCCTTGATATTTAGCTTTGTATTTATTTATTTTTAAACATTTGATTATTTTCGAATCTTTTCTTTTTTCTTTGTCAATTTCATTTTTTAAAAAAAAAATTATTTTTTAATTTTTTACAAATATTTCTATTTATTTTTATTTAAATTTTTTTATTTTGTAATTTTTTACAACTGGATACTTAGCTTTAAGTTTACTTTTTTTTTTAATTT
Source organism: Cochliopodium minus (assembly GCA_024220525.1). Classification (NCBI taxonomy): domain Eukaryota; phylum Discosea; order Himatismenida; family Cochliopodiidae; genus Cochliopodium; species Cochliopodium minus. Next base: position 8,572 of record JAMYWO010000524.1, on the reverse strand, counting down.
AATTTCTTATTTTTTTTAGTATTTTCGAATTTTTTTCATTTTTTTAAAATTTTTTTTTTTTGAATTCTAATCATTTTTTTTTACTTTAAGATTCTCAAAAATGTTGTTATTTATTTGCTTCTTTCTGCTTATGATAATGAACAATCCGATCTTTCTCACAGAATTAAAACCTACAAAAATTTGGGTACCCTTCTTCTCTTTCAATTTTAATTTTATTTTAATTTAAATTTTTTTATTATAATTTTATCAGAAAAATTGGGAAAATATGGATCCCTCCTCAATTATTTCCTCACACAAGAGCTCATGCAATGGCCTAAAGTTGAAAATCAATACAAAGTAAATATTAGATATATTTATTCAGTTTCATTTATTTTATTGTATTTTTATTATTTTTATTTTTTTTTGAATTTTTTATTTTCTTAAAATGATGCTTTAATTTATTTACCCGAACATGTAATGTTGAAAAAACTCCTGATGAGAAAAAAAAAAAAAATCAAAAAAAAATTTCAATTTTTAATTATTTTTTTAATCTTATTATTAATAAGAGTTATTTTTTTTTTGAATTTCATTTTCTTTTGTTAATAAAAGGATTTGTTAAATGAACACGAAGAGTTTTCATCAATGAAGGGTAACTTGTGGTCTGTTTTCCAACGCCGTGTCGTTGAGCACAACATCAGAGTTCTCGAAAAGTATTACACTCGCATCTCCCTCAAACGTCTCTCTGCTCTCTTGCATCTTGGTATTGAAGAAGTCGAAGATTACATTAGCGAAGTAAAAAAAAAAATTGAATTTATTTATTTATTTTTTTTTGTCTTACTATTTTATTTTTTAATTTTTTATTTTCAATTATTATTTAATTTTTAATTTTTCATTTTTAGCTTGTTGTTTCTAAAATGATCTTTGCCAAAATTGACAGACCTAAAGGTATTGTCTCATTCAGACCTATTAAGGAGGCTGGCGAAATTTTGGACACTTGGTCCCATTCTATCGGCGAGTTGCTTGACATCATGGAAAAGACTTCTCACTTAGTACAAAGAGAGACTATGTTGCATCAAATCAGCAACAAATAAAAATTAATGATTATAAAATAAAATATTAAAAAAAAACCAAAAAAAAAATTCCACATAAAAAAATTTTTAATTTTTACAAAAAAAAAAATGTTTTTTTAATTTTTAATTGATTGTTTCTCATCAATTTCTTCCTCTTTCTTTCCAATGGTGATAGCACGATTCAAGTTGAAGGCACCATAGATATTTGTTTCAAAAGGGAAGTAGAACAAACGTTTGGTGGATTGGAGGTTCAATGCAGTCAAAGTCTCAATAAACTTTATACCTTTTCAAATAAAAAAATTAATTTAAATTTTAATTTAATTTAAATATAAAACAATTAATTTAAATTTAATTTAATTTAATTTAATTTTTTACCTATCAAGTATTGAGTTGCATTGATTTTAAAGTCCTTCAAAGAGTTTGCAATGATGTTGATGGACTCTGCTTCAGCCTTAGCGATCAAAATGCGGGACTCGCTTTCAGCTTTGGCCTTGATGATCTCCACTTGTTGTTCTCCCTTGGAAATGGAGATGACACTCTGACATTCTCCTTCTGCCTCTGTTTTTATTTGTTCTCTGAATCCATCCGATGTTACAATGGAAGCTCTTCTCAATCTCTCTAAAAAATAAAAATTTAAAAAATTATTGAAAAATTAAAAAAAATAAATAAAAAATAAATAATGAAAGAAAAATTAAATGAATAAATAAAAATTTCATAAGAAAAAATAAAAATTTCATAAGAAAAAATAATTTAAAAAATAAATAAACAAGTTATTTAAAAAATAAAAATTTACCTGCGGCAATTTGTTTGTGCATGGCTTCTTGGATGGTTCTGGTTGGCAAAATTTCGAGGATTTCTACCTTTAGGAGTGTGAACCCCCAATTTTGGAAGACTCTGCTGACTTTTTGAGAGACGGTTCTATTTAAAATATCAAAAATAAAAACATTTAAAAATAAATTTGGTACAATTATTTCAAGAAAAAAAATTAAATGAATAAAAAAAAATTAAATTAATAAAAATGAAAAAAAAATTATTTCAAATGATTAAACTTTAATAGAATTAATTGATAAAAAAATCAAAAAAAAAAAATCAAATAAGAACAAAAAAAAAACAAATAAGATAAAATAAAAAGATTTTAAAAATTTCTAAAAAATAAATCAAAGCAAAACAAATAAGAAATTCAAAATAAACAATATTTTTTAAACTATTAAAACAATGACCAAAAATAAAATTTACCAAAAATAAAAAAAAAAATGAAAAAAATGAAAAATGAAAAAATGAAAAAAAAAATTAAAAATTCAAACAAATTAAAAATTAATTTAAAAAATTATTTTAATACCTGTTGATTTCTTCTCTGGATGCCAAAGTGTCATCAAGACCCATGTCACCGATGACGCTTCTCAAGGAAGTTTGAAGGAGTTTCTCCACTGCGTGGGAAAGATCGTACACTTCGTAGACTGCCCTCACTGGGTCGGAGATCATGTAAATCAACATTGGGTGAATCTCTTTTAAATAAAAAAAAAATTAACAAAAAAAAAAAATAAACAAAAAAATTAAAAAAAATAAATAGAAATTATTGGAATAATAAATTCAAATCTAAAAATAAAAAAAATACTAAAATATAATTAAAAATATACAAGGTTTTATAAACAATCATAGACACTCCACAAATAATAAAAAAATACACCAAAAATACATGAAAATTTTATTAAAAATAAAACAAAAGCAAAATCAATTAAAAAGAGAAATTTATTTTAAATTAAAAAGATTAAAAGAAGAAAATTTTAAAAATATAAAAAAAAGAAAAATTTTAAAAATAAATTTAAAAAAAAAAAAAAAGAATTACCAATTTCTACGTTATCTCTTGTGATGATCTGTTGCAACGGGAAATCCATAACTTGTTCTCTCAAATCGATACGAGTGGTTTTAGTTTGAGTGATCTTGACCTCTTGCTTTTGTTGGTGGTTGTACTCCAAAAAATGGTTGACCTGGTAGTCTCTCCACGTGAACACTCTTGCTTTCTCATAGAATGGTGCTAGAACATAAAAACCTGGCTCCAACTGTTTTGAAAAAAAGTATTAAAAAACCAAAAAACATTTTGAATGTTAGAACAAATTCAAAATGCAAATATTTTATAATATATATTTTAAAGGTGAGATTTTTTTTTTTTTTTATTCTATATAATTAAAATCTTGAGAGATATAATGAATATTTCTTTTAATCGAAGGTATATAATTTATTTAGCATTATTTTTATATCATTCTCTATTCCAATCTATCTATCCATAAATGAAAAGATATATCTCGTTGATTTTACAATGGGATTAAAAAAGTTAATGATTATTATTATGATTATTATTCTTTTATGACTCAAATTAGTTTAATCTTTATGATGAAATATCCTGATTTTTCAAATTGATTTGTATATAAACACGTGTAAAATATTAAAAATAGGATCCCCTTAATTATGAAAGACAAATAATGCCTCAAATCTTTCCTATATATTATATGAATGAGTTTATAGTGATTTTTTACCTTTCTGCTGAATTTTCCCCATTTCTCTATTACCATGGCAGTCCCTTGTTCTACCACGACAATTCTGGTAAACATATATATCACAAATATCTATATTCGATTGAGTACAAAAGAAACAAAATAAAAAATAAAATAAAATTATGTTATAATCTGTGAGGATAATAAATGAATTATATAGTTCAAATTATGTTCATATTCCATTTTTATTTACCAATCCTATCAATGATAAGACTGCAACACTCGTCCATAATATTACAGCCTTTGCAGTTGGATCAATTGCACTCAATGCTCCAGGTGTCAATCTTTCCACCAATGGATGCTCTACGAACAATTTATAATTCATTTTTTGTTGCAAAAAATCCTTTTTTTTTATTTATTTATTTTTTTGAATTTAAGTTTGAAATATGCAAAATAAATATAAAAAAAAAAAAAAGAATATTCTTTAGAAACTTCAAAACATTTGAATAAAATTTCCAAAGAACTTTAATATTTGACAAGTAAACAAAATTTGATCTTTCTTTTACTTTCATGACAGATAAAAAACGAGATTTTTGTTCTTAAATTAATTCAAGTTCTATTAAATTTTTGAATAAATTTTTGAATATTTATTTCCTTTTTTGATGTTAATACTTTCAAATACCTTGTATAATTTCAATTCCTGATCTCTTCATCACCTTAGTTTTCATATACTCAATTTTTTGTTTTAGAAACTGAGTATTTTGGTAACTTTTAAAATTGAAAAAGAATATCTCATTGAAATAAATGAGTTTTTGGTAATTATTTTATATTTTGTTGATATAGATCATATTGTTCTATTTTTGAAAGTTTTTGGTCTTGGATTTGTGGTTTATTGTATGTAGACGGTTTTAAAAATATTATTTTTGTTTAAAAAAATGGAGAGTTGAAAAAAGATTTCAAAATCATTGAATATGTTGATCATTTAATGCAGATTTTCCAATTTTAATTTTGTTCATCATTGTTTTTTGTTGAACAAAATTCATCTAAATATATTTATTTAAATATTTCAATCAAATCATAAAAATAGAAAAAGCCTTATTTCAGAAACAGGATATTCTAATCAATGTGTATGATCAACTCGAAGAAGAAAATCTAAAATCTTCCCCTGCTATGCACAAAAAATATATATTTAAGAATTTTATGAGATCTTCAAAAAAATATAATGATATTATTTTATATTTGAAATGAACTCCTCTAATGAGTAATTATTTGAAAAAATAAAGCTGTATGGAAAGTAAATTAGGATACCTAAACAAATAATAAAAATAACTGAAAATTAAATTATAAAATTAAAAAAAAAAAAAATAATAATTTATAAAAATAAAAATAAAAAAAAAATCAACCAAATAAAATTAACTTGAAGAATACCCAGTAAGTTTTACCAAAGAATCAAATTAAAAATTCAAATCATTCTTATTCCATCCACATAGATAAAAAATGAGCGAAATTCATAAGATCTTTAAATTCGGAAATTTGAAAGACAGCAAGGGAGCAAAATGCGACATCCACAACAAAAGATGTGGTTATGTAAAAGGAGAAAAAACCAGATATTGCAACGTAAAAATTTTATATTTATTCGTTGGAAAATAAATTATAATAATTATTATTTTTATTCAGCTTCCTGCAATCTTTAAAGAAAAATCATTTTATGAAGAAGTATTCAAAGGAAAATCTGATTGTAAAATAAAATTAAAAAAATAAAAAATTTATTAGAATTATTTAATAACAATATTAATAAATTTCAATTTTTTTTCCTAAAGCTGTACCTGATTGGGAAACCTTCAAGGAGAGAGTTTCCAAAAAAGGACCAAAATGCTGCAGACAATTATATGATTTGGCAAATTTTTGGAAAGCAGATCCTGCTTTATTTGAATTCAACATTAAAAAGAAAGGTGAAAGCAACTTTTGTGATTTCCACGATGGATACTGCTCAGAAAAAAAACACAACAATGTAAAATTGTTATATAAATTATTATTTTAAATTGTTAAATTAAATCTAAAATCTTATTTTAGGTTCCGGAACTTTTGAAAGCAAACTTTGATAGCTTTTATAATTTTACCTTCTCCAAAGATGATGATGTGGACAAAGATGAACTTTTGAAGAGAATTGAAGAGAAAAAGAAAGTTTTCTGTCCTAGCGCCTACAAGGCATACAAGAAATGGATTTTCTCCCACCCTGAATTGAAGAAACCTGTCAAGAGAAAATTAGATAAGATCAATGATGAAAAGAAGGTAAAGAATGAAAAGGATGAAAAAAGCAACAAAAAGACCAAAACTAAAAAGTAAATAATTGCTTAGACTTTTTAATAAAGGATAAGATGAATTTTTTGTTTCAATAAATAATCCAAAAATTTAAAAAGGTGGTAATTAACCGCCAAAATTAAATAAAAAAGATTAAAAATTAAATAGTAAAGACTTTTCTTTTTGAATTTGTTGATTCTAAAAACATAATTTTGAAAGGTATTTTCTTGATATATCTGTTGTATTTTGAAATTTTGGGTGTTAATTTCAAAAATGAGACAATTCAATTGAGACTGTTCAAAAGAGTGATTTTGTTTTTTCTTTATTTGATTCATCTTCGTGTTCTTTCTATCTCTAAATTTAAATGAATCTTCCATTCTCTTAAAATATAAAAAAAATTGAAAGAGAATAATCAAAGTCAAATCTTTATTGATATGGACACCATCATAGAATCCAAAGATAGCAAAAAGATCAGTGATAAATCACATATGTGGATATTGCCAAGGCCCACGCTGGGTAAAGACCAATTGTATCATGTCCTCGATAAAAACGAGTTCTTCCAGATGTTGCAGCACATCTCCACCACCAATGGCCTCGCCAGCTTCTTCACCAATGCCATTAAGAAAGTATCGAGGAACAAGGCGGCAAATCAGCCCACCAATTATCGTATAGTGATAGTAGATAATGATTATAATGCTGTGGCTGTTGCAGAGAAGTAAAATTAAAACTTTTTTTTAATTATTAGAGGATATTGAGATATCATATTATATATGGGAACTTATATCATTTTATATACACGTTGAAAATTAAAGATAATTTCCATTTTTACATTTCATATTAATAATGGAACACACTAACTTCCAATTGATCAACTTGACTGTCATATAAAATTTTTCAAACATACCACCTAATTAATTTTCATTTGGGCTTAATTATATCTCTGTACTCTTAAAATAATTTCTGATTAAGAAAAGATAAATGTGATATGGGAGATCCATCAATAATATAGACTAATATTCATTTAATTTCGCAGAATACCATACATATTTTAAAATTGAAATGAATATGGGTAATCTATTCAATTGATTGCAACAATATAATTTAATTCCCAAACAATACAATTCAATACTTTTTTTCAAAACATTCTTTGAAAGAAAAATTAAACATCTTTCTCTTCAAAAATTTTTTTTGAGAATTTTATTTTCTTTAAAAATCTAGATTTTTTTCAACTAAATATTTTTGTTTAAATTATTTTATTTTTTAAATATTTTTATTGAATCAATTTTTATTTTGATTAAATATTTATTTTCATTCTTTTTAGTTTGGACAACATCAAAGAAAAGTGGAAATGGATCATGGAGAAGCTGTATCCTCAGTTAAGCAAAGACCCTAACGATAGAGAGATCATGATCAAGTTTTTGTTGGACAAGTTTCTGGCTAAGGCGGAAGACTCTGAGCAGGAATCTGAAAACAATAATTCTCATTTCGTTAATTTGTTTCAGCTTCCAAATGAGAAGTTGATATCTTGTAAAAATATTTTTTAAAAAATTTCAATTTTAATTGTTTTTTTCATTTTTATTATAATCTCCGGTTATTTTATTTTTTTTGTTATTTTTTTTTATTCCTTCATTTTTGTTTTTTTTTTAATGGTTTTTTTTTTAATTGTTAACATTGTTTTTTTAATAATCATAAAAAATATTTTTAAAATAATTTTTTTGATTTGTTTTTTTTTATTTTTTATTCTATTTTATTTTTATTTTTATTTGTTAATTTTTATTTATCCTTTCTTTTGATTTGTTTATTTTATTCTTTAAGTTTATTTTTTAAGTTTATTTTTTTATTTTTTACTTTTTTTTCTTATTTTTTATTATTTTATTAAAAAAAAAAAAGATTATACATGTACATTGTGGAACAACCCAATGCACTACCCAGGGACGATGTACCTCTCCGAAAACTACATCTGCTTCTTCTCCCTCGTGCTCACCCAAAAGATCAAGATCGCCTTCAAAGACATCACCGACATCGAAAAGGCCATCTCCTTCGGCGCCTTCGACAACGCCATCAAAGTCACCACCATGACCAAGGACAAGATCCAGAAGGAGTATTTCTTTGGGACCCTCTTTGCTAGAGACATCACTTATGTTTTTTTGGATCAGCTTTGGAATATCAGCATGGACAAGGTTCTTTTCTAATTTTATTTTTTTTTATTTATTTTATTTTTATTTTTTATTGTTTTTTAAATTTTATTTATTTTTATTTTTATTCATTTCATTATTATTTTTGTTTTATTTTTTATTTTTAATTTCACATTTTATTATTAATTTTATTTTTATAAGTTTATTATTTTTATATTTTCATTTTCATTTTTTTAAATTTTTTTTTTCTTTTTTCATTTTTTGGCCAATTCTAATATTTTTTTTTTGATTTTTTAAAACTTTTATTCTAAACATTTTTTTTTTGTTTCTAATTTTTTTAACATTTTTAAACTTTTTTCAAATTATTTATAATTTTTAATAATAGGTCTTTCAAGCCGCTGCTAAGAAGCTCACCAACAAGAGCATTGATTTGAACAGCAAGGGCACAAGTACAGAAGTCACCAATAGTTCTAGTACCAATAATGTTAATATAAATAACAGCAACGACATCAAAAGTGAAAATGAGACACTCCTTATATTAGAGGTTTCATTTTTACTTTATTTTTTTTCTTTTTTTTAATGAAATTTATTTTTT
>JAMYWO010000523.1:7051-20023 GCA_024220525.1 Cochliopodium minus | reverse complement strand
ATTTAAAGCAAATTACACAAACCACCTTTCTTTTCGGTTGGTTTTCTTGTCTCTCTGATCTTTCTGACGAGACTGAAGAAAGAGTCTTCAACATTGTGTCTGGTCTTTGCAGATGCCTCAAAAAAGGAAATGTTTTCTTGTTTAGAAAAGGATTGAGCTTCTTGGGAGGAAACTTCTCTCTTGTCTTCCAAATCGCATTTGTTTCCGACAAGGGTGATTGGAATAACATCGAGATCACATTTGACTCTTTTCACTTGATCTATATTAAAAGAATAAAGTTAATTTGGTTGAAATATACTTCAATTCGATGATAATAACTGAAAGTATATTGTTATTTTGAATTTCATATTTGAAAATTTATTGTATGATTTTTTTTTTTTAAAATATTTTAAAGTGAGAACTTATTTTTGATGAATATCTGTTTTAAATATAAGAAAATATTGGTTTGATGTTATGATGATAAAGGGATAATGTTGAAGAAAAGATTTGAATTTTACCCAAAAAGGTGGTGACTTGTTCGAAAGATACTCTGCTGATGATTGAATAAATCAAAACAAATCCTTCAGAATCTCTGATCCATTGATCTCTCAATGCAGTGAATTCTATAATTTTTTGAAATGAAAACAATAAAAATAAGGGATATTATGAATTTTGAGAATAATTGAAATAATCAAATTTATATTTCTTTCTTTTTCTTTAATTCAAATTACCTTCTTGTCCTGCAGTATCAAGAATTTCTAATCTGCATGCAATTCCATCAATAACAGTTTGTCTTGTATAACTGTCTTCAATTCTATTTAAAGAATAAGTAAAGTTAATTATTTATATTTATATTTTGAAAAGGAAATTTTTTTTTTACGTTGGATCATAGGTTTCTACGAAGTGGGCTATTTTAATAATTTGATTATTTTTTGAGTATTTGTTGTATTTAAAAAATGTTTATTTATAATTTTTTTTATTGAGGAAATATAAAATTTCTGTTTTTCTCTTTTTCAAAATTATTTGTTTATTTTATTCATTTTTTGAAGAGAATAGAATAAATAGGAAGAGTATATTTTTTTTATAGTGAGTATTTCAAATAAAATATAAAAAATAATAATATTTTTTTTAAATTTGTAGATATAAAATGAAATAGTGTTGAATTATGGAATTTTGGAAGGTATCAAAGTTTAATGGAAGATTATTGAGAATTATATTTATTTTTCAAAAAAAAAAAAAATATATTTTTTTATTACATGAACAAAATTGAATGGTACTGTTTGTATTATTTTGGTGGTTAAAAAATAGGAAGAAAAATTAGTCAGGATTTTTAAAAAATTATTTTTATTTGAAATTAATATTACAGAGCAGTTTTTCCGACACCTCCATCACCTATTTGGAATAAACAAATTTTTAGAAAAATGAATCAAAATTTTTATTTGAAAGATATAAGTTTTTTTGATTGATTTTTTTACCAAGTACGCACAATTTGAAATTTGTTGTTGTCATTTTTAATTCAACTTTGTTATTTATTTTAAAAGAGAGTTATCTTTGTTTTGTTAAAAAATCCTTTTTTTTTTTTTTTTATTTTTTTGATTATATTTTAAAAATAAAATTATAAAAAAATAAAAAAAAATCATCAAAAAATTTAAAATACTTTTCTAAAAATGGAAAAAATTACAAAAATAAAAAAGTTAAGAATTAAAATCAACAAAAAAAAAAAAGAAAACATCCTTTTAAAAATTAAATTGATTTTAATAACATTACTTTTTTATTAAATCAGAAAAAGTTGATTAATTGTGAAGTTAAACCTTGAAAAATTAGTTGAACAATTGGAAATGGCATCTTGGAATATTTAGTTAATCTGTTAGATAAGACAAATGTATCAACAGTTTGTCTAAATACTTTAGAGAACAATAAGTTTGTATTTTTGTCATATTTTTCCTGAACTACACTTTTCTATTGTCTCATTTATTGAAGAAGATAAATTTTCTCTAAAAATTAATTCTTTTTCCTTTAAATTCTTCCAAAATTTCTGATCACTTATGTTTTAAATAATAGTTATTGATTGTTTTGACTTTCATAAATTAAGTATTAAGACCACATTCTGAAAGAGGATTAAAAAATATTAAAAATTTACCTCTGAATATTCGAATCCTTCTGAAATCATTTTTTATTTTAATTATTAATAATTTTTTGAAAGAGAATCAGATAAAAGAAGAGAATCAAAGACTTTTTTTTTAAAGATTAATATAATTTAATGTTCTTTCAAAAACCTAAAGTTTTGTTGATGATTACAAAGTGGAATTTTGGTTTTCCTCCTTGTTTAATGAACAACAAGTTGTTGATGACTGAACCAGGAAGTTTGTTTTCAATTCTTATTCTTGCATCTTCCAATGGGAAAATATATTCGTTGGTTCTCTTGAGGATATCTTCACTTGTTTGAACAATTTTGTTGGTACCAATTACAACAATGACATTTTTTGCACTTGTGAATCCTATAAAAAGAAATTTTGAAAATTTTGAATCATTTAAAGAAAAAATTGTTTTTGATTAATAATTTTTAAGTTTTTAAAACTTTTTTTTACCTCCAACTCTTGTTCCAGAATAATCACAAACTGCAAATTCACCATCAAGATTGACAGCATTGATTGAAGATACAAAGTAATCAGAAGACATTGCTAATCAAATAAAATTTTATTTAAAAATAAAAAATAGCTCAAATAAAGTTTATTTAAAAAGAAAAATATTTTAAAATATTATAATTATACTTTTGTTAATTTTTATACCTTGAGTGAACAATTCTTGTCCTTTTACTTGATCTTTTTCAACATAGATTGAGTAAAACATTTTATCTTTCACATATGTAAATTTGCTTGATTGTTCTTTGATATATTTTTCATAACCAATTTCCCTCAAAGTTGTACTTCCAGCATTGTAAACAGAAGATCCTTCGGGAACCAATTTGATGAGAAGTTCTAAAGCTTCGTTTTCGTCATTTACAATATCAACTGCAATATTTTTTTTCAACAAACTTTCTTTTAATTTTTCAACATCTTCTTTTGATGCAGTTTGTGCCCATTTATGGTCTAATGTTACTTTGCTCAGTTTTTCATCTTGTTGGATTAAATTTTTGATCACAGTTGTGCTCATTTTTATTTTTTTATAAATTGGTTTTAGTTTTTTTTTTATTTTTTTTTGTTTTTTTTTTGAAATTTTTTTTTATTAATTTTTAATTAATAGGGATTTTAAAAATTAAAAATTCCGCGGGATTTATGAAAAGATCCGCAGAACAATATGAAAAATTTTAATCACATTTCAAATTAAATCAAAATCTTTCAATATATAATTTCCTAAAATCCCTTCTATTTAACTTTTTTTTTTAAAATACAATTTCTTTTTTTTGAAAATAATAAAATCCCTCAACATTATAAAAAAAATTAAAAAAGATCCATCCATTCTTCTATGCCATGAGATCAAATAAAAGCAATATCATAATTTTTGAAATATTAAAAATAATAAACTTCAATAAAAAAAACTTCCTTTTATCACAATTAGTTTTGCTTGATATTTTGATTTGTTGAATTATTAGGTATGAAGTAAACAAGATCTATGATTGTATTAATTAAAACAATTTCAATTTTATTACCAATGAAAATTGATTATTTTTTAATTTCCAAGAAAATCAAAAATAATTTTTACAAATGTATATGGTTGTTTTATTATTTATTGATAATGGGCGATTGAAAAATAGGGAGAGAATGTACAAAAGCAAAGGTTTGGGGAAAATATGCCCTAAGATTTTCCTGGAAAAAAATTTGGCAAAAGAAACAAGCAGGAAGGCCATGGATCGAACTTCCAAAGGGAAAAATTTGTTTCTCGAAGTGTTCCACAAACGCTCATTCTTATAATCATATATCACTCTTTCTTCCTCTTCTTTTTTAAATTTTTTTTCTATTTTGAAGAGATAGTTTCTTTGGGAGAGCAAAACTAGTAAAACTTCTTCGTTGAACTTGTTGCTGAGGGGATCCATTATACTGTTGAAGGGAAATTCAAGATTTGCTTTTTTATCCAGCAGAAATCTGATTTTGGAGGCATCTAATTCGTTAAGTTCATCTCGCAGATAGGATGTGAGGATGTTGAATGATTTGATCTTCATATTCAAATCTCCTTTCTTATCTATTATATAGCCCAATATATCCAATGATGCAGCATTGATGAAGGCCAAATATAGTGGTGTCTCATTGGAGTTATTTGTTACATTTATTTTATTTTCTTTGTATTCCATTATTCTGTCCAATATCTCCTTTGTAATATCTTTATATCCACAAGCAAAATGTAATACACTGTTTTGATGATTATCAAAACTGTTCATCTCACATTTCTTATCAATCAACAAATAAATAGTTATTATGGGCAATACAGATGATTTGAATATTAATTTACCTTTGATGGTATATATCAAATCTTTTTCTATAATTTCCTTTATTTCTTCCCTTTCGCCAAAATAAGATTTATATCTCACCCTCTTAAAAGAATAATACTCCAAATCTTTGATATGAGAAATTAAATCTTCCATTTTTTTTTTATAACATTTTTAAAACAATTCTTTTAAAGCTGACAAATTTGTCAGAATAGTTCTGAGTGTTATATGAAAGTTCACAAGTTAATTTTTTCCACTTTAAATTTTGATTTCTTAAAAATATTTTTGGTAAATTGGTAAATTCTAGAATTTTGATTTCTTTTTAAATATTTTTGCATATCAGTAAATTCTTTCATTTTTATCTTTCAGAATTTTGCTTCAAACCACATGAAATCAAAATTTCATTTTACATCAGATTGCAACGACAGTAAAGTTCTATCTAAAAACTAAAACTGATTTTGTTTGATTGGAAATATCTGGTAAATTAGATTTCAGGAAATAAAATTTTGTGGAAAAAGTTTAATTTAAATATTCGATGTATGTTTTTAAAATCCCAATGCTTTTTTGATTACAACAAAGTGGAATTTAGGCTTTCCTCCTTCTTTAACAAACAACAAGTTGTTCAAGGTAGATCCCCCGATTTTGTAATCGACACGGCAACGTGCACTTTCGATAGGGAAAACGTATTCATTGATTCTCTTTTGAATATCTTCTTTGGTGTTAACAATTTTGTTGCTTCCGATGACAATAACAACATTTTTTGCTGTTAAAAATCCTCCAACTCTTGAACCGGACCAATCACAAACTGCAAATTCTCCATCAACACTGACAGCAGGGATTGATGAAACAAAATAATCAGATGACATTGCTATTAAAGTTTTTTATATTAAGCATTAAACCAGATTTAAGAATTTGAGAATTTTAAGAATAATATGAAATTGTGAAAGAAAAATTTTATTATTTTGATTGAGATAATTTAAATCTTGTATTAGTATTATACAGTGTTATTTTTGACTATTTAAAAATATATTGTATTTTTTTTATTTACCTTGTTGAAAAAGTTCATATGCTTTGTTAGGATCTTTTTCAGCATAAAGTTGTCCTTTCAAATTTTTATATTGGGTTGCTTCTTTCAAAAAATCGACATATCCAATTTCTCTCAAGGTGGTGCTTCCAGGAGTGAAAATGGAGGATCCCTCAGGAACAATTTTCTTCAAAAATTCTAATGCCTCTTTTTCATTACTTACAATATCTACTTGGTAATTTTTTTTGGTCAAATTTTCTTTTAGTCTTTCAATGTTATCATTATTCTCAATTCCCCATTTGGAATCTAATGGATTTTGTTTCAATTGTTCATCGTTATTCAATAAATCTTTTGCTGAATTTAAAAACATTTTGATTTTTAACAATTTATACTGACTTTGATTTTTTTTTATATTTTTTATTTGATATTTTTTTTATTTTAAAAACCTCCTCTGAATTTTTTTTTATCTCCTCAACAAAAGATCTTTGGATATGGATATATCATAATATGGAAAGTTTAATTCAAATACCCTCTATCAATCCCTTCCAAAACGGAGGTTTTATTTAAAAAAAAAATATTTATTATTTTACAATTGTGGTTGGCATAATTTCTTTAATTTAATCTGTGAAAGATAATGATTGATTATCTTTCATTTAAAAAAATACTTCAAAAAGATAATCTAAAGATGATGTGTTGAACAGGTTTTGGTATTTTGATTTTAGAAACCAAAATTAGGTTGGAAAACTTTAAACAAAGAAGAAAAGTAAAAATTTTGCTTTTGAAATCTTTTCCCAAGAACCTGTGATTCTCTGTTGACCATTCCTTTATTTGAAAAGAAAAAATTTAAAAATCAAAAATTAAAAATCAAAAAATTAAAAAAATATTTTTTGCCATGGATATTTGTTGGTTATGAATCATTTTCAAACCTTCAAACCTTAACTTTGTGAGTTTTTTGATGTTATCCTTGTTACCATTTCCCAATCTCCCAGAAGCTCCATTTCCACAAACAAAAATTTCATTTTTACCTAATCAAATTGAAAAATAAAGCATTTAAAATCAAATAAATTTAAAATTATTTTTTTTATTTTTTTGTTTTAATTTTACAATTAACGAAAACGGAATGCATTTCACCGGTTGAAATAAAAGCAATTTTTGAAATGTCAACTTTTTCATAATTCAGAGTGATTTTATTCCCAGCCAAACCGACTTTCCACATTGTATTATCTCCGCTTCCATAAACATCTCCTTCTTCTAATAAGAAAAAAATTGATTAAAGTAAATTAATTATTTAATTAAAAATAAAAGAATGAAATGATTATTTTTTTTTACCTGTCAAAATGAAAGAATGAGAAGCTCCACAATGAATTGACGAGATGTTTGGAAAATGATCAATTATTCCAATTAATCCTTCCATATGATTTGCTTTGCCAATTTGTCCATGTATATTATCACCAAAAGATTTCAAAATTGTATTTTGATTTTCATCTCCTAAAATTTTTTTTATTTTTTTTATTTTTTTGTTATTAATTTTTTTTTTCCAAAAGGATTTTTAAAATTTTTATTTTTGAAATTATTTTTTAAATTTTTTTTTTAATTCTTTATTTTTGAATTATTTTTTAAATTTTTTTTATTTTTAAAAATTTTTACTTGTCACAATGATCGAAAAATTTTTTCCACAACAAATCGAAACAATATTTTTATCGTTCATCAAAAGTTGTGGTTCATTGATACTATTTCTTTCTTTTTCAAATCCACATTGCCCATAATTATTATTTCCCATCGTCCAAACTTCGCCATTTTCTAAATAAAAATTTAATTAAGAAAAATAAACAATTAATTTAAAATAAAAATTTTAAATAAATAAAAATAAACATGAAAAAAAATAATATTTTTTTATTTACATTGAAAGAAATGAAATCATTTTTTTTTTTTTACCTTTTAAAAATAAACAATGAATTTCACCGCTTGAAAAAGAAACAACATCATCAAGATCTATTTTTTTAAACCCGTTTGTAATTTTAAAATTTCCTCCCCAATTATGACTCCAAAATATTTCTCCATTCTCTATTTTTAATTCAAAATAAAAATAAAAATTAAAATATATTTATTAATAATTTAAAATTAATAAAAAATAATAATAGAAGAATAATAAAAACCTTTTTGAATTATTGTGTTTGTGTAAGACGCACAAACTCTTGTGACTTTTGATGTTATTTTTGTGAAATTGTTTTTGTTATTCTGATCGTTTTGGATTCCTAATTGTCCTCCTGTATTCAATCCTAAAAAGAATAAAAAATAAAAATAAAAAGAATAAAAATCCAAAAATAAAAATAATAATTTAAAATAAATTATAATATATTTACCACATCCATACAAATCTCCATTTCCTTTTAAAAATTTAAATTAATTTTTTTAATAATTTTAAATTGAATAACTTTCCAAATAGAAAGAATATTTGAATCCCAACACGACAGATTTTATTTCCGGATTATTCATTATTTTGGTTGGAATGTTGAGTTCTGCTTCCATTCCATTTCCACATTGACCATGATTGTTACTTCCAAATGAAAATAGATCTCCATTTTCTGGAATTTTTTTCGAAATTGAAACTATTTTTTTCAAAATATTTTAAAATTAATTCACCTTTGATAAATATATTATGGTCCGAAAAGCATGAATTCGAATTTGACATCATATTGTATCTATTTTTAGAAGAAATAAGATATTTCGCAAATACAATTATTCAAATATGCCAGTGTAATGAAAGTTATTCGAATAAAAATAAATATTACTTTGCATTCATGGTATATCCACTCTTATATGATCTTTCATCATCCGAATTGTCAGTTATACTGCCTCTCAAATTATTCTTTATCTTATTCTTGTAGTTTTTATTTCCCATTTAACTATTTTGAAATTGTTTGAGCAATAATAATATATTGAGGTTTGTCAAGGAATTTATTGTCCTATTAATTAATTTACAAATTCTGATTCCTTTTTCAATTTTTTTTATTTATATTTTTAAAATTCAAAACGAAACAAACAAAATGAAAAGAAAGAGAAAATAAAATTTAATTTTATTAAAAAATAAGAAGGGTTTTAATTTATAAAAGATAATCTGAAGATGATATGTTGAACAGGTTTTGGTATTTTGATTTTAGAAACCAAAATTAGTTTGGAAAACTTTAAACAAAGAAGAAAAGTAAAAATTTTGCTTTTGAAATCTTTTCCCAAAAACCTGTGATTCTCTGTTGACCATTCCTTTATTTGAAAAGAAAATTATTATGAAATAATAAAATAAAATATTCAAAATGAAAAAAGAAAAAAGAAAAAAAAAAAATTTTATACTGTAACAAAAAAATCAAATGATCAAAAAATAAATCACTTTAAATTGAAAAGTAAAATTTAAATAAATTTTTTTTTTTTACCATTTGAAATTGTTGATTTTGGATCATTTTCAAATCTTCAAATTCTAGTTTTGTGGGTGTATTGATGGTTTTATTATTTCCTTTTCCTAATCTCCCACTAGCTCCATTTCCACAAACAAAAATTTCATTTTTAACTTTTCAAACAGAAAAATAAAGCATTTAAAATCAAATTAATTTAAATTTTTTTTTTGTTTTTTTTGTTTATTACAATTAACGAAAACAGAATGCATTTCACCGGTTGAAATAAAAGCAATATTTGAAATGTCAACTTTATTATAGTTTGTAGTAATGGTATTCCCACTCAAACCAACTTTCCACATTGTATTATCTCCGCTTCCATAAACATCTCCTTCTTCTAAAAAATAAAATAAAATTATTTAAAGAAATAAAATAAAAATAAATAAAAATAAATCTAATAAAAAATAAAAATAAATCTAACAAAAAATAAATTAAAATTTAATAACAAATAAAAAAAAAATTCAATTATAATTTTAATTATTTTTTTTTTTTTTACCTGTCAAAACGAAAGAATGAGAAGCTCCACAATGGACTGAAGAGATGTTTGGAAAACGATCAATTATTCCAATTAAACCTTCTCTTTTGTTAGCTACTCCAATTTGTCCAAGTGAATTGTTTCCAAAAGATTTCAAAATTGTATTTTGATTTTCGTCTCCTAAAAATTTTTATTTTTTATTTTTTTTGTTATTAATTTTATCAATTTTATTTTTTTAATTTTTTGACTTGTCAAAATAACCGAAAAATGTTTTCCACAACAAATAGAAATAATATTTCTATCATTCATCAAAAGTTGGGGTTTGTGTATAGTTTTGATGTCTTTTCCAAATCCGCATTGCCCAAAATTATTATTTCCCATCGCCCAAACATCGCCATTTTCTAAATAAAAATTTAATTAATGATAATAAACAATTAATAAAAGTAAAAAATTATTTTAAATAAAAATTGAATAAATAAAAATAAACAAGGACAAAAAATAATTTTTTTTATTTACATTTAAAGAAATAAAATAATTTTTTTTTTTACCTTTTAAAAATAAACAGTGTATTTCACCGCTTGAAAAAGAAACAACATCATTAATCTCCAATTCCTGAAATCCATCTGTTTTTTTGAAATCTCCTTCCCAAATATGACTCCAAAATATTTTTCCATCTTCTATAAATAATTTAAATTAGATTAATTCAAGATTAATGAAATTAATAATTATAAATTAATAAAAAATAAAAATAGAATAATAAAAAAATAAAAAAAACCTTTTTGAATTATTGTGTTTTTATAAGACGCACAAACTCTTGTGACATTTGTTGTTATTTTTGTGAAAATGTTTTTGTTGGTTCTATCGTTTTTGATTCCTAATTGTCCTCCTGTATTCAATCCTATAAAAATCAATAATCAAAATAAAAATTAAAAATAAAAATTAAAAATAAAAAAAATCAAAAAATAAAAAGTAAAGTAAAAAAAGAGGTTATAAGTTCTACCACATCCATACAAATCTCCATTTCCTTTTATAAAATAAAAATTAATTATTTTAAAAATTTAAATTAATTTTTTTAATAATTTTAAAATTGAAAAATAATTTTAAAATTTGAAATTACTTTCCAAATAGAAAGAATATTTGAATCCCAAAACGATGGATTTTATCTTTGGATTATTCATTATTTTGGTTGGAATGTCGAGATCTCCTTCCATTCCATTTCCACATTGTCCATAATTGTTACTTCCAAATGAAAATACATCTCCATTTTCTGGAATTTGTTTCGAAATGGAAATTATTTTTTTTGAATATTTTAAAATTCACCTTTGATAAATATATTGTGGTCTGAAAACCCTGAATTCGAATTTGACAACATATTGTATCTATTTTTGAAAAGAAATAAGTTATTTTATTAATTTAATTTTGGAATATGCCAGTATAATCGATATTATTTTTCGAATAAAAATAAATTTTACTTTGCATTTATAGTATATCCATTATAATGTGATGTTTCTTTATTATCATCAACCTCCAAATTAATGTTATATTTATCCAAATTATTAATGGTCCTTCCCAAATTTTTATTCTTTGAATTTGATTGTTTAATGTTTTTATTTCCCATATACTTTATAAAATCAGTTATAATGATGAGGTGTTGATATACCAAAAGAATTTTTTACCTATTAATTAATTTACAAATTGAGATTCCTTTTTCAATTTTTTTTTATTTATAATTCATTTTAAAATCAAACGAAAGAAACTATAAGATATGTTATACTCCTAGTACAATTTATCCTTTCGGCAATAAATATAAAATAAAAAATTTATCCTCCCATTCAGCACTATAATCCTCGTATAATTTGACATTTTGGCTGTTCTTTTTTTTTTTGGCATTTTTTTGAAAATTTCTCCATATTAAGAATAAAATTATTCGCTATAATTTTTGTTCGTTTATTTTAAGGAGATATTTATCCTTCCGGTCAATAAATTTAAATTGGGTTGCTAGAAAGATAAATTGTCCGAGGTTCCCAACAAAAATTCAGTATGAGAAGTATAATAAAATAAAATAGAAAACAAAATATGATTTTATCGAAAAATAAGAAGGGTTTTAATTTGTATAAGATAATCTAAAGATGATGTGTTGAACAGGTTTTGGTATTTTGATTTTAGAAACTAAAATTAGTTTGGAAAACTTTAAACAAAGAAGAAAAGTAAAAACTTTGCTTTTGAAATCTTTTCCCAAGAACCTGTGATTCTCTGTTGACCATTCCTCCAATTTTTAAGAAAAAATTTAAAAACAAGGAAATTGAAAAATTATTATAAAATAATAAAATAAAATATTCAACATGAAAAAATGAATAAAAAATAAAAAATAAAACTTTGTAAAAAAAAAAATCAATAATCAAAAATAAATCAAATTTTGAAGTGAAATAGATTTATTAAGAAAATTATCTATTTTTTTACCATTTGAAATTGTTGATTTTGGATCATTTTCAAATCTTTAAATTCTAGTTTTGTGGGTATTTTTACATCAAGTTTATTTCCTAATCCTAATTTGCCATAAGATCTACTTCCACAAACAAAAATTTCATTTTTACCTTTTTTTTTTTTTTTAAAAAATAATTGAAATAAGTCTGAAAAAAAATTAAGGAATTAATATTAAATTATTTAAAAATTATTTTTTAATTTTTTATTTTTTACGATTAACAAAAATAGAATGAATGGCTGCGGTTGAAATAAAAGCAACATCAGAAATTTCAACTTTAGTATAATTTCTAATAGAAGTATCATTGCTGAAGCCTACTTTCCATAGGGAATTATCTCCGCATCCATAAACATCTCCATCTTCTAATAAGAAAAAAATTGATTAAAGTAAATAAATTAAATTAAAATTTAAAGAATGAAATAATTATTTTTTATTTACCTGTCAAAATGAAAGAATGAGAAGCTCCGCAATGGATTGATGAGATGTTTGGAAATGAATCAATAATTCCAATTACCCCTTCCACACTGTTTGCTTTGCCAATTTGTCCAAATGAATTGTTTCCAAAAGATTTCAAAATAGTATTTTTATTTTCGTCTCCTAAAACAAAAAAAAATCAGAACAATTAAATTATTTTTATTTTTTTTATTTTGATTTTTTTACTTGTTAAAATGATTGAAAAACCTCTGCCACAACAAACTGAGATTATATTTTTGTCGTACATTAAAAGTTTTGGTCTTAAGATAGATATAGTATCTTGGGAAAATCCACATTGTCCATTATCATTATTTCCCATCGCCCAAACTTCTCCATTTTCTAAATTTAATTATAAAAAAAAATGAAAAAATTTTAAATAATAATTTAATTAATTAAAAAAACATGACAATTCATTTAAATTAAAAAATGAATTACTTTTTAAAAATAAACAGTGTGTTTCACCGCTTGAAAAAGAAACAACATCATCAATCTCCAATTCCTGAAACCCATCTGTTTTTTTGAAATCTCCATCCCAATTATGACTCCAAAATATTTTTCCATCTCCTATAAATAATTTAAATTAGATTAAATTAAATTAATAATTATAAATTAATAAAAAATAAAAATAGAATAATAAAAAAATAAAAAAAACCTTTTTGAATTATTGTG
>JAMYWO010000522.1:0-14470 GCA_024220525.1 Cochliopodium minus | reverse complement strand
GTTGATCAAATACATCTACCTTTCTTTTTTTTGTTTATATGACTTCTCTTTCAAAGGGGGTACATTTTTAATTTTTTTTTATTTTAAAATTTTAATATCTTTAATTATTTTTTGTTTATTTTTTTAATTTTTTTAATCAATTTTATTTTTTATTTTTATTGATTTTTTGTTTTTTAATTTTTTAAAATTTTAATTTATCGCATTTTTTTTCTTTTATTTTTCTTTATTTTTTTTTTTTTAAACAGTCATTTTTCAAAATTTTGATCAATTTTTAATTTCATTAATTATTTTTATTATTTTTTTAAAAAATTTTATGAATTTTTAAAGAGCTTTAATGGAAGCATGTCACTTGCACAATTGAGATATTCAGGAGTCATGGAAGCAGTAGCAATTAGACAAAAGGGTTATCCATTTAGGTACTTTAAATATAATTAAAATTTTTTAAATCTTTTTTTGCAATCATATTTTTATTTTTATTTTAAAATTTTCATTTTATTTTTCATTTTTTATTTTTTATTTTTCACTTTATTGATTTTATTTTTTGATTTTTCTTCATTTTTTATTTTTTATTTTTTAAAAAAAATTTAGATTTCCTCACAGTGACTTCATCTTTCGTTTCCAATGTGTCAACAAAATGGCAGTGATCAACGAAAAAGACAAGAAAAAAGCATGCATGATTCTCCTCAACGAAATGAAGGCAGACCTCAAACAAATCCAAGTGGGTAAGACCATGATTTTGTACAAGGGTCAACAGAACTTGGAGTTGGAACTCAAAAGAAATCTTGCCATTGAAAAGCTAATCAAAAAAGTTCAAGCTGTATATAAAGGTAAAAAAAAAAAATGAATCAAAATACAAATCATGAAATCTGATTTTAAAAAATAAAAAATAAAAATAAAAAATAATAAAAAATAATTAAACAAAAATAAAAAAAATAATATAATAAAAAATGTTTATAAAAAAAAATTAAAAAAACATTATTGAATAAAAAAAAATTAAAAAAATAAGAAAGTAATATAAAAAGTTATTAATATNCCACATGAAATTAATTTGATTGTTGAATCATTCATCACCAATACTGGTTCATATTGATTTTCATAATTTCCTATTCCCAATTGCCCATTTTCATTGTATCCAAATGAAAATAAATCTCCATTTTTATAGAAGATCAAAGAAAAACTATATCCCAAACAAATTGATTTTATATTTTGATCCTTCTTCAATAAAATTGGTTCATCTGTTTCTCTAATTTCTTTTCCTATTCCTAATTGACCAGATTCATTATCTCCAAATCCAAATAAATCTCCATTATCTTTTTTATAAATCATTGTATTATAATTTATTATGAGAAGGAAAAGAATTAAAAGAGGAAAATAAAAATAATTAAATAATCAAGATTTTACAACAATAAAATAAAAGATGTTTAGAATTGTATCCATTGCTGATCGTTTTCATTTTTAATTTAATTTTTTTAATTTTAATTAATATCTTTTGATTTATAAAGAATGTTGAATGATAGAAAAAAGAAGATATTTTGGAAGTTTAGATGCAATTTTCTTTTGGAAATGTTTTGAAACAAGAACAAACTCAAGAATTGATTTTTTTGTTTCATTTGAGAAAAAAGAGTGAGTTTGAGGAGACCATTCATACACATCACCTGATCCAATAAACATCAAAGAAGGATTGTCAAAAATCAAATCATGTGAAAAATTTTTTGAAGAAAAATATCCTCTTGCAAAAACTTTTCCATTATTAAAATGAATGAAAGAACAAGTGTAAAAACTAAGAACAGATTGAATGTTATCTTTCATTATTGACTGAGGTATTAAATGAACATTTTCATAAATCTCTATGCTTAATTTTTGTTTAAAGTTAGATCCAAAACTAATAACTTCTCCATCTTTTTTTAAAATAAGGGTGTGGTACTCAGATGTTCTGATCATATTTATATTTTCTATTTTCATCAAAAAAGTTGGTATTTTTATTTTTTCAATGTCTTCTTCCAATTCTAAACTTTTGTTTTTACGAATTTAAATTATTATCAAATCAAAAAGTTTTAAAATTTTGAAAAAAAATTTCAGAAAAAGATTATTTTTTTTTTTACTTGTTTCCAAAAACAAAAACTTCTCCATTTTTCTTGTGATAAATAGTATGTGAAGTTCCACAAACAATATCTTCAATATCAAGATCATTCAACAAAAAAGTGGGTGTATTTCTGTTGATTTCATCTCCCAATCCAAGTTGTCCACTTTCATTACAGCCAAAAACCAAAAAATCTCCATTTTCTTTGTAAATAATTGAATGAGATCCTCCCAATCTGATCATTTTGATCGTTTTATCTTTCATCAACAAAAGTGGAGTTGATTGTTTTTCTATTTCTAAATTTCCAATTCCTAATTCTCCATAATAATTACTCCCAAACACCAATAATTCTCCATTTTCTTTGTAAATCATTGTATGATTTTGCCCACATGAAATAAATTTGATTGTTGCATCATTCATCACCAATACTGGTTCATATTGATTTTCATAATTTCCTATTCCCAATTCTCCATTTTCATTGTATCCAAATGAAAATAAATCTCCATTTTTATAGAAGATCAAAGATAAGCAATCACCCAAACAAATCGATTTTATATTTTTATCATTCTTCAAAAAAATTGGTTTATCTGTTTCTCTAATTTCTTTTCCAATTCCTAATTCACCAAATCTATTATTTCCCATTCCAAATAAATCTCCATTATCTTTTTATTTGTTGAGGAATAGTTGATTTATTGAGAAAATAAAAAAAAACAAAAATTTTACAACAATAAAATAAAAGATGTGAGGTATGATATCCATTGCTGATCCTATTCATTTTCTTTTTTTATTTTATTAATTTTAAAATTTCTTTCAATGAAATGAAAGATGAATGATGAAGAAAAGAAGATATTTTGGAAGTTTTGATGCAATTTTCTTTTGGAAATGTTTTGAAACAAGAACAAATTCAAGAATAGATTGTTTTATTTCATGTGGAAAAAAAAGAGTGAGTTTGAGGAGACCATTCAAGAACATCACCTGATCCAATAAACATCAAAGAAGGATTGCTAAAAATCAACTCATGTGAATATTTTTTTGAAGAAAAATATCCTCTTACAAAACTTTTCCATCATTAAAATGAATGAAAGAACAAGTGTAAAAACAAAGAACAAATTGAATGTTATCTTTCATTATCGACTGAGGAAGAAAATGAACATTTTCATCAATCTCTATGCTTAATTTTTGATTATAATTAGATCCAAAACCAATAATTTCTCCATCTTTTTTTAAAATAAGGGTGTGGTACTCAGATGTTCAGATCATATTTATATTTTCTATTTTCATCAAAAAAGTTGGTTTTTTAATTTTTCAATGTCTTCTAATCCAATATTCTATTTTGATTTAATATAATTTAATTATTTTTAAAATTTTTTATTTTGAAAAAAGATTTATTTTTGTTACTTATTTCCAAAAACAAAAACTTCTCCATTTTTCTTGTGGTAAATTTTGTAATTATCTCCACAAATAATAACTTCAATATCAAGATCATTCAACAAAAAAGTGGGTGTATTTCTGTTGATTTCATCTCCCAATCCAAGTTGCCCGCTTTCATTACGACCAAAAACCAACAAATCTCCATTTTCTTTGTAAACAATTGAATGAGATTCCATATAAATCTCCATTATCTATTTTTATAATTGATTTTGAAAAGGAAGGAAAAGAGTAAAAATCTTAAGAATTAAAAAATTCATGTTTTACGACAATAAAACAAAAGATGGTTTGAATGATATCCAAGCTGATCTTTTTCATTTTTTTATTTTTTTTTATAAATTTAAATTTTCTTATAATAAATCACCAAATGAAAATTAAAATAGTAAATTTGAGGTTATATCTCCATTTATTGAAGGTCAATTTATAACTCGTTTAAAATTTGAAAAAGATATTATTATTTGATTGAAAACTTTATTTGGAATGATAAATGAAAACAAAAAAAAACTTTGGAAAGTCAAAATTTTAAATGAGAGGAAACACATTAAATAAGTCAATAAAAAATATATTTTTGGTGTTTATGAACAAATTTAATGTCTTTCTGATTTCTTTCAAAGTTTAGATTCAATGTAAGAATCTTCCCCATCAATGTACCTTTCGTAGAACTTTGGAAACCCCTTCAAAAAGTTGACCATTACCTGCCTCTTTGGAAAAATGTAGTTTACTTTCCCAACAACACACAAACTCTCTCCGTCATAAATAAATACATCCACATCAACCAAATTTGTGCTTTTTTTTTCTTTTAAGTTAACCTTTTAAAAAAAAAAAAAATTTATTAAAAATTTAATTAAATGTTTTTTCGTTTGAATTTTTTTTTTATTTTTTTATTATTTTTTTTTTACACCTTTGAAATCACTTGCAAGTTTTTTCCTATCTTGCACATGTTCTTGTACTCCACCTTCAATGCAGTGGTGAAAGCTAACCTTTTGAACTTGTGAAATAAAGCCCAAAAAGCAGAATCGTCCATCAATGTAGCCAATATCCCTCCGTGTGCTAGTCCAACGAATCTAATTTTGAAATTATAAAAATTATAATTTTTTTTTTTTCAAAATTATAAATAAAATTTAAATTTACCCTGAATGGTGTTCATCAAGGATTATATTTCCATGTAATTGGTCTTTATCCTTATTGTATTTGTATTTCATCTTCAATCCGAATTGATTTCTGGAGGAACATCCAAAACAATTGAATTTGGGATCTTCCATGAAGATATGCTTTACTGTTGTCAAATTTTCTTCTTTCATTTTTTATTATTTTGTGAGAATAAAATTAATTTATTTTTTTTTTCATTTGATTGATTAACTAGATGATCCAAATCAATTGAAAGAAGCATAACATCTTCTAACATGATTTCACTGAAAATGAAAAGATTTTCTAAAAAGAGTTGAGTTGTATTGTTTTCAATCAAAGGAAAGAAAGTAGTTAAAATTTTGGTTCAAATGAACTTCTTAAAGTTTCATTTTCTCAATTATTTTTGGAAAGATATATCAGAAAAAACAACTTTTTTTCATTTTTTCAATAAATTCAACAAAGGAGATTGTGATAAAAATAGAAGTACATACCCTTTAAAATCCAATCAAAAATCAAGCCTTTGAGTAACGTTTCAGATGGTAAAAAATCTTAACAAATTTTTCACTTAATAAATAAAAAATAAAAAATTGACTCAAATAATATCGTTTATATAAGCAATAAATAATGGATCTATATACCTCAATATTAAAGTTGGATGCTAATGATGATAAAACAATAGAACAATTGAGCTCCAAAATCAAACAGACATTGAAATCCACGCCCAATAGCAAAATATTGGATCAATTGTATTTGAAGAAAGCAGATATACATCTCAAGATGTCCATAAATACATTCGAAGAGTAATAAGAAAATTAATAAGAAAATATTTTGCTGAATAATTATTTTATTTTCTTCATATCACCAATATTAGATACTATGAATTGACCAATGACAATAAAATAGCATCTAAATTGAAGAATCTCTATCAATCATCAGATGATCCAAGCAAGATGAGATATTGGGAGATGATAGAGAGAGATAATGAAAGGCAGAAAGAGATATTGAAGGAAATAGATCAATTGAAAGAAAAAGAAAGGTAAATAGTTTAACTTATAACCTTATATGTGTATCCATTGAATTTTATGAGAATATTTAAATTTATTAAATAATTTTAATATATTAAATAATTTAAATTTATTCGTTTAATTAATTTTATTTTTAAAAATAAGCATATTGGAGTTTTACAACAAAAACAAAAAAATAGGCGAATTAGATTTCTTTAAATGGATGGAAAAATGGCTCCAAACACTCAACGAACCTTCCAAAAATAACAAAAATTTGTTTTTGGAAGTGAAAGAGAGAATCATCGACTTGACCCTCAAAAAGACAACGAGTGTGAGAGACGAAAGTTTTTCAGAGTCGATCAAATTGTGTAGGGATAACAAAGAAGACATCGAAAGATTCATAAAAGAAGATGGAGAAGATTCCTTGATCAAAGTAAAAAAACTTTAAATTTTTAAACAATTTAAAAATGATAGTTTAAATTCAAATTTCATTTTTTATTTTTTATTTCTTAATTTGTTGAAACAAGTTAAAAATAGTAAAAAATTAAATGTACATTTCAAGAAAATAATTTTAAATTTTTTTATAAATTAATTATTTTATATTTTAATTTAAAATTAGTTAATTTATAATTTGTTGATTTTACTTCCAAATTTTGATTAAAATAATTATTTTTATTTTTAGTTATAAATTTTAAATTTTAAATTTTAAATTTTATTTCATATTTTATTAAAAAAAAAATAAAAACCAAAGATCTATGCAATAAGAAACTCCGTCCACTTCGGAAGAATCCACAACATCAACTCCGACAAAGACAAAAACAAGAAAAACGTGATCGTACAGAAATCCTACGAGATCTACCAGATCTGCCTCGAGACGATCATCACCTCCATCAAGAACTACTCGGAGTGGGATGCCGTCAAAAACTTTTTGTGTTCTTCTTATTTCTTTGTGGTGGAGTTGATGGCTAACTTGTTGGAGGAGAACAGAACTGTTTTCTTCAATATTAGTGATGTTTATGAGCAGATGATTGGGAACATTGATTATATTGTCGAGGTAATAAATAATAAAATAATAAAATAATAAAATAATAAAATAAAAAATAAAAATGTAAAAATAATATGAAAAAATTCTTTTTAATAATAAAAAATCTCAATAAATAAAAAATAAAAAATAAAATCATCAATTGATTAAAATTTAAATTAAAAAACTCTCATTAAAAAAATCCTGAAAAAAAAATAAATCAATTAAATCTAAAAATAACAATTAAATTTAAAATAAAATATAAAAAAAATGGAAATTCTTAAAAAAAAAAATGAAAAATAAAATTGAAACAACTAAAAATTGAAATTAACTAATTATGCTAAATAAAAAATAAAAAACAAAAAACAAAAAATAAAAAATAAAAAATAAAAAATAAAAAATAATTAAAAAAACTATGAATAAAAATTTAATAAATAAAAATGAAAAGTAAAATTCTTTTCTTCAAAAGGAAAACTTCAAAAACATAGACCTTCTTTTGGTTTGTGAAAGAGCGTTGTGGCTTTTCAAAGCGCATTTGGACCAGAAATTCTCGAGATACTTGCAGAAGTGGGCGGATCTTTTCGCCACCTCCAAAACGCAAGAGAAGAGTTTTGAGGAGAAACAGTATTGGTTGGATCTTTACAGGGAGACTTTGGTGGAAAGAGAAGAGAAAGATTTTGTTCAGACTCCTGTTAAAATGTAAAATTAGTAAAAAAAATAAAAAATAAAAAAATAAAAATAAAAAATAAAAAATAAAAAATAAAAAATAAAAAATAAGAAATAAAAAATAAAAAATAAAAAATAAATTAATAGATCAACAAAAAAATTAAAAATTAAATAAATTATAAATAAAAATTAAATAAAAATAAAAATCTTAAAAATAAAAATAAATTCAATTTATTTTTCAACAGAAATGTCAACCTTAACAGCAACAGTAACATCAACCTTAACAGCAACAGCAACGTCAACTTTAACAACAACAACAATATCAATTTTAATTACAAATTCAATAACAACAATAACAACATAAATGTACTAAATTTCAGCAACGTTAGTTATTCTTTGAATAATAATAACAATATTTTCTCTAACAATAACAATGGTAAAAAATAATTTATTTATTTTTATTTTAATCAAAATTTTTTTTGAATAATAGTATTTTATTTTTATTTTTATTTATTTTTATTCATTTTTATTCATTTTTATTCGTTTTTATTCGTTTTATTTATTATTTATTTTATTTTTAATGTTTTTAAACTATCATTTTAATTTTTTCATTTTATTTTTTTTTCTTGTAAAAGTTTTTAATTCCCAACTTAAATTTTATTTTATTTTTATATTATTTTTATTTTATTACTTTAATTTTTATTTTATTATAATTTTAAAAAATTTGTTTTTTGTTTATTTTATTTTTTTTATTTTAAAGTTTTTTAATTTTAATTTTATTTTGTAAAGGAAAAACTGATTTGTCAAGCAGCAACTTCAGAAACATCTTCGACAACAACCCACACAACTTCTCGGGCAATTCAATCATAGAAATATCTCCCATCAAACCCCGCAACGAGTCTTACGAGAAGGAGAACTCCTTGTTGGAGGAGCAGGAGATACAGGAGAAGGTGGTGGAGTTGCAGAAGGAGAGGTTTTCGAGGATACAGAGCAATAAGAACAATTTCGAGAAGTTTGATGCTCATGCTTTTGATTTTGGAAAGCCTTTGGACAGTAAAAAAAAAAATAATAAATAGAAAAAAAATAATAAATTTAAAAATCAAATGAATAAAAAAATAAAAAATAAAAAATAAAAAATAAAAACATTATGAGTTAAAATAAAAATAAATAAAAATTATAATTTATAAGTTTAAAAATATTAAATAAATTTAAAAATATTTTTTATTTATAAAAATCAAAAAATCAAAAAATTTCAAAATAAATTATAAAAATCAAAAAATGTAAAATAAAATTTTTAAATTAAATTTTTAAATTAATCAAATCTCAATAAAAATAAAATAAATTAAATATAATAAAAAGTAATAAAAAACAATTTTCATTGATAACTCTCAAATTAAAAATTATTTTCTTCAAAGATCAAAAAGAAGAAAATGATTCAGACTACGAAAACCAAGAAGAGGAGGAGGAAGACGAAGAAGAAGACACAGAATATCCAGACGAAGAGGAAATATTTTCCGAAAATGAAAACGAAAATGAAA
The DNA here is from genome assembly GCA_024220525.1 of Cochliopodium minus. Taxonomy (NCBI): domain Eukaryota; phylum Discosea; order Himatismenida; family Cochliopodiidae; genus Cochliopodium; species Cochliopodium minus. The sequence continues at coordinate 5,605 of JAMYWO010000522.1, read as the reverse complement.
ACGAAAATGAAAACGAAAATGAAAATGGAAATGGAAATGGAAAACTTCCATTTTCTAAACAAAACAAAAAGTTTTTCGAACAAAACCCCCCTCCCAAATCTTCCCCCAACGATTTCCTTGATATTGGCATTGTCAAGGGTCTCCAACAAGAGATTTCTTCGTTGAAGCAGAGACTTTCCTTTTATGAGAACAAGCAGCAGGAGATTGAGAACAAGAACAATCAACAATTTCTTCAGCAGAAGCAAATCATAGAGCAACAAAGGTTGATCTTGGAAAAATCTTTTAAAGACATTGAAAAAGAAAAAGAGGTATTTTTTTAAATCGTTTTTAAATTATTTTTTTAAATCATTTTAATATTTTTAAATTTTAATAATTTTAAATTGTTTAATTTCATTTTTTAAATCATTTTAAATTCTTTTTAAATATTTTTTTCAATACTTTTTAATATCTACTTATTTCAGAATAATTTGAACTTTGCCAATAAACTCCGCTCTGACAAGCTGTTGATAGACAGGTTCAAAACTGTGGTTCAAATAGACAAGCTCCTTCAAAGTGCTCCTGTTGATCTCCCCTTTCAATTCACCAAAATACCCGTCAAATTCAACGAAAACTATGACTTTAAATTGTTCAAACAAGAGGTAAGAAAAAATGAAAATTTTTTTTATTTTTTTATTTTTTATAAAATTTTTATTTTTTTAAAATAAATGAAGAATCCACATTTGGATACTGAAGAATTTTCGTTTGCAAATCATCAAAACTTGTCTTCATTCATCCAATCTTCTTTCGCAGCTTACAAACCAAGAAAACCCAGCAACGGAAATGTAAGCAACAACCCTCCAAATCAGAAACAACCACAACAACCTCCCAACCAAAACTCAAAAGCAAATCCTGTTCCAAATCCACAACCACCACAAGATACAAATGTTAGTCATCAAAAGATGTTTGAAAATTTCGGAAATCAGCCATTCATCTTTGAAAAAGAAGAAATTTCAAATAACAGATTTTAATTTAAAAATAATAAAAAGTTTCGATTTAAAAATCAAACAAAGAAATTTCTATTTTCAAGAAATAAAAAAAAAATTCAAATTTATATTACAAAAACTTTTTAATTATGTGTTTATAGGTATATCCTCCATCTGTCCTTTCATCCAAAGTGGAAAAAGAAAGAGATCCAAAAAAAATAAATTAAAAAAACAAAATGAGACAAAGTGGCTTAGAGATCACAACCAAAGGTGTTTTCACTGCTGTAGGTGATGTACAAAAAACCATCAGGATCTTTATGTTGCTCATATACTAAAAAATAAAAAGATAATGAGTTCAAATGTTGCTCCCAATAAAAAATTGAGAAAATATTTTATGATTCTTTTTTTTTTTTTTACATTGATGCATAGATGCACTTCCTTGTGGAATAACATTATTAGATACAAATATGTACAATGATTCTTGATGAGATAATTTGATATGTCTTTTTATTTCAGTGAGAAATTTGGCCACAGTGATATCCCTATAAATGAAAAATTTAGAAAAAAATATTCAGAGAAATTTATTAAAGAGAATATTTTTTAAGTGATTTTTGTAAAGTAAAAGAAATATTCTTATATTTGAAAAATGAAAGAAATGAAATTAAATGATTCAAATAATTTATTTTCTGAATAATCTTTTTATTTTTAAATACAATCATCTTAAAATTTGTTTATTGTAAAAAGGAATAAAATATATTTACCTTGGTGCCAAAAATTTCTTTTTTTCTATTTCTGGTGCTCTAGAATTCGGTGCCTTTTCTACTATTACAGGAACTCTTTGAGGATATTGCATTTTGATTTTATTTGCTATATCCAATCTGCTTTCTATTTCATTCATCAAAATAATAAGAAAAATTAAGAATAAATTTCAATTGATGGGTTATTTATTCTTTTGATTTTTACCAAAATTATGTTGTTCTTTGAATGTTGCCATTTTATTTTATATTTATTTATTTTCTTTTAAATATTCTCGAGATTTATCAACTCCTTTTTTCTTTCTTAAAAATTCAATTAAAAAGAAGATATGAAGTATGGTTTTAGCTTTTAATTTTTTTTTATTATTTTTTATAATATGTTTTTTTTATTTTTTTCAATTATTTTTTTTTTTGAAAAAGAAAAATCGAAAGAATTTTCAAAAACAAATAAAATATTCCTTTCTATTTCTATTTCTTTTCAACTTTCATTATCCTTATTCCAAGATTAGAGATAGAGAATAACTATTCTTTTTGATTATGTAAACCTTTTGAAAAGAAAAAAAAATGTTTGATAAAAAACTTAGCAAATAAAAGAAATAGTTACCTCAATTCATTAACATGTCAAATGGAAGATCTTTCTCTTGATATGGAATTATTTTCATTTTTTGATTCTTTTTGAATAAATGATTTATAAATGAAGTCTTCATTTCTATTCAAATTTTCAACAGGAGTGGATTATAGAATTGAATCCATATATTATTTTATTTATGATAAGATGGCATAAAATCAGCCCAAATAGAAGAAATATTTGGAAAAATAAAAAATATTCAAGTAAATTCTTTTTGGTTGAAGAATGTTCGATCCATACAAACAAATATCAATATCTTATTTAATTGATTTTTTATTTTGAAACAATTTTTTGAACATTCTATTCATTTTGATTGTGATCTATTAATCAATTTGCTTGTGAAGGGATATTTTCCATATTTGTCTTAGAAAGGAAGAAAATTTTATATATTTGTGATTTATTAAAATATTAAAAAAAAATAAAAAATTCAAAGAAAGCAAAAAATTATTTACCCTTTGTTTGATAAATAATCTTTTATATAAATGTCAGATTGGAATGAATTATTCACGTAAGAATTTCATTTCATAAATTTCATATTGGAAAAAATTATTCCTCCTGCCTTTCAAAAATAAAATATATATATTTATTTTTTGAATTTTAAATTTTATTTCGTCAAAAAACTCAAAAAAAAACATTAATTCATCAGGCAAGAAGGAAGACCATATTATTTCAACAAAGTAACACAAGTCACACAATGGCAAAAGCCAAAAGAATTGATGGGTAATACGAGTGAGGTAAGAGGGATTTTACAAACAAAAAAAAGATTAAAACAAAAATTTATATTCACACCACATTAAAATCCTCTAAACAATAATCATTTGATCTAGGTTAATTATTCATGGATTCTTCATCCTGATGATGGTTGGGTAAATCAAATTTTTTTTACAAAAGAATATTTTATTTGTCCTGTTTGAAAATCTGAAAATATCATTTAAATTTTAATCATCATTCTTGTTCAACAAAAGAAAAATTTTAAATTATATATTAAATATACCTTCAAAAAGAGGATATTTTATACTGAAATAAAATGAATTTATAAGAATTCAATAAGAGTAAAAGTATTTTTGTAAGAAATTATAATACCTTTAATCAAATATTATGATTAAATATTTACATAAATCAAAATTCAATTTTAAATTTCTCTTTCCAAAAAATAAAAATTTTTTAAATTTATTTTTTTTCCATTAAAAAGGTTATTGGAACACTCACTGGAGATTATGGACAAGGAAAGTACACAGCGAAAACAATTGAAGGACAAAACTTCGAGGGGAAATGGCCTAAAGGAATAGAGCCTATCCCCATCACCAGTGTGGAGGCTCTCAAGACCATACATCTCATCAATGATCTCGTCAAGCTCGAACAAATCGACGAGCCAACCATTGCGCACAGTCTCAAAGAGAGGTATGACTTTATGATTTTTCAATCAAAATAATTAAAATTATTTAAATTATTTTCAACAATCTTGTTTTGTATTTTTATAAAATTTGCTTCTTTTTTTTCATTAATTTCATTGGTTTTATTCTTCTTTTTATTGTTTTTTATTTTCTTTGGTTTTATTCTTTATTTATTTATTATTTTTCTTTTTATTAATTTTATTTATTATTTATATTTGATTTTTTTTTTTATAAATTTAATTTCTTTTTAGAGCCAAAAATGAAAAGATCTACACATCAGTAGGTAACATTCTCATCAGTGTCAACCCTTTCGAGAGATTGCCGCTATACACAGCCACCGTAATGGAGAAGTACAGAACCAACGACACCGACAAACTTGAGCCTCACGTATTCACCATCGCAAAGAAATGTTTCACCGAAATTTTGGAGAATAGAGGAAATCAAGGTAATAAAAAATAATGAAATTTTTTAAAAAAATAAAAAGAAAATTATGAAAAAATAAAATAATTAAATTGAATGAATTAAAATTATCAAAAAAAATAATTAAAAAAAAATAATTTTAATAATTAAATAAGAAAATTATGACAAAAATAAAATAATTTTTAAAAATTTTAATTTCAAATTTAAGCTGTCCTTATCAGTGGAGAATCTGGTTCTGGAAAAGTAATATTTAATTTTTTTGATTTCATTTTAAAGTTTAACTTCATTTTCTTTTTGAAAGACCGAAGCAACCAAAGTTGTTTTGCAATATTTGGCAGAGGTATAATTATTTTTTAAAAGTTTTTTTATTTTTAAAATATAAATTTAATCTTTTTATTTTTTATTTTAAAATATAATTTTATTTTTTTTAATTTTTAATTTTTTTATATTTTAAACATTTTTTTAAATTTTAATAATTTTTAGTGTGCTGGAAGTCCCACTGGTATTGAACAACAGATTCTGAGATGTAACCCTATTTTGGAGGCCTTTGGTAATGCAAAGACACTCAGAAACAACAACAGTTCTCGTTTTGGTAAATGGATGGAGATTCACTTTGACCAAAAGATGGTAAAATAAAATTATTAAAAATAATTTTAATTAAATTTTTAAATAAAACTTAAAATAAATATTAAAATAAAACTTGAAATAAATATTAAAATAAATTTGAAATAAAAAATCAAATTTAATTATTATTTAAAATAATTGTCTAGGTCATTTGTGGTTGTAAAATTGTCAACTATTTGCTAGAAAAATCTCGTGTAGTCTTTCAAGGTAATTATTTTAAAATTTATTTTTATTTCAATTCTTTTATTATTTTTTTTTTTATTTTTTTATTTTTATTTATTTTATTTTATTTTATTTAAAATACAGCTCAAAACGAAAGAAATTACCACATTTTCTACATGTTGGTCCGCGGTGCCAACAACGAACAAAAGAAAAAATACAATATTCAATCTGTCTCCCAATTCAAATACTTGAACCAATCTGGTTGTGAAACTGCTGACGGAATCGATGATGACAAAGAATGGCACAGTTAAAATTTATTAATTCATTTAATTTTTCAATTTTTATTTTTTATTTTTTATTTTTTATTTTTATTTTATTTCTTTTTTGTTTTATTTTTTTATTTTTTGATCTTAATTTTTTCTTTGATTAGTCATGTTGGAAGCTTTTGATGCATTGCACTTCTCCAAGCAAGAACAAACCAACATCTTCGATACTGTAGCTGGAGTTCTCCATTTGGGAAACATCGAGTTTCAAAAATCTGGTATGACAAATCAGTTTTTTTATTTTATTATTTTAATAATTATTTTTTTTTTGATTTTTGATTTTTTTTAGGTTTCATTCTCACGAACCAAGGAGAAGCTTTGAAAGTGGAGATTGTAA
>JAMYWO010000521.1:0-13049 GCA_024220525.1 Cochliopodium minus | reverse complement strand
ATAAAAAATAAAAAATAAAAAATAAAAAATAAAAAATAAAAAATAAAAAATAAAAAATAAAAAATAAAAATTAAAAATTAAAAAATAAATAAAATAAATAAAGGTTCAATTACAAGGATCAGGGTCATTGGAAGATGCTGTTTCTAATTTTACTTCCTCCATACTTTCCAATTATTGCTCCAATAAAAAAGAAAAAATCAACAACAATGACAATAATTACAATAATAACAATAAATACAATAATGATAACAAAAATAATTTTAAAGAAAAAAATAATTTTAAAAAAAATAATGTAAATAATAAAAACAATAATAAACATTTTGATAATTTTGAAAATAATGTAAACAATGTAAATAATGATATTAATGACAATGTGAATAATAAAGATATCAATAATAATATGAATAATAATGAAAATAGAAATAATGTAAACAGAAATAAAGCTCATTCAACCAAAACTTTAAACAACAGCGGAGTTTCTAATCAACATTTGCACAAAGACTTTATCTCTTTCGATGATCTCTCTCATATTTTCAGGTCTTCCGAAATTGTAGAAATCTTGAACGACTTGGATTATGTACAACATTTTAATTATTTTAATTTATTTTTAATTATTAAATTTTATTTTAATTATTTAATTTTATTTTAATTATTAAATTATATTTTAATTATTTTAATTTATTTTTAATTATTCTAATTTTATTTTAATTATTTAATTTTATTTTAATTATTTTAATTTATTTTAATGATTAAATTCTATTTCAATTATTTTAATTTTTTCAATTTTATTTTATTTAATTATTTTAATTATTTAATTATTTTAATTTTAATATTATTTTAATTTAATTTTATTTTAATTAATTTAATTTTATTTTTCATTTTCTTTTCTTTTCATCAAATTTTTCAAGGCAGGGAATGGAAAATTAACTAGGGCAGATTTGATGAAAGGATGTAAAAGAATTTTCAAAGAAAGAAAATCAGTGTTGGACCAAATGAAGACTCGCAAAGTAATCGTGGAAATCACAGAGGTAAAACTGTTTTTTAATTTTTTTCTCAATAAATTTTTTATTTAATATTTCTCATTTAATTTTTATTTTGAAATAATTTAATTTTTTTTTATTATTATTAAATAGGTTATTTTGATAATATTGTTGATTTGTTTGTCTTGCTTAGTTTTGTTTTGGAATTTTCAAGTCTCCATTCTCACTTATGGTCTTCCCATTGGTGTCACCGCCATCATTTTTATGTTCATTTTTTCTGGTAAAGAAAAATAAAAATAAAACAAAAATTTTTTAATTTTCATTTTTTAAATTTTTAAATTTTTAAATTTTTAAATTTTTAAATTTTTAAATTTTTAAATTTTTAAATTAATTTATTTTTTTTTCATTTTTTAATTTTTATTTTCATTTTAAAATTTTTCTTTTTAGCTACATTGCAAGAGTTGATGAATGGACTGTACATGATTTATTTCATGAGACCATTCAACATAGGAGATCACATCAAACTTGGAGAAGGAGAAACACTGATAGTAAAAGAAGTAGGCCTCCTCACTTGTTTCTTTCACTCCCAAGAAGGTACGATTTCTTTTATAATAATTACTTTTTTTTTTAATAATATCTTGTGTTTTTTTGGAATCTTTTTTAAGAAAAAAAGTTAATTTTATTTTTTTTTTTTGTTATTTTGTCAATGGAAACCCAAGAACATTTTTTATTGCGCGGAGAAATAAATTACTCAATGAATATTTAATTATTTTTCAATTTACAATCAAAATTATTTTTTTATCTGATTCGCATTCTAATGAGAATTATTTGGCCGAATGTTTCGTTTCATCTTTTTTATAATTATCATTTTACATTTTTTTTTATCTATATTTTTATTTTTTTTATCAAATTCAATTTTATTTTAATTTTTTTTTTCTTGTAGGATACGGAGTTTACAAAAGAAACAGTGACATTCTGAAATCTGATCTGAAAAACTACAACATGGGAGAAAGAATCGCCATCTTCTTGAAAATGGGAGTTTCTTCAGAAACCACCACAGAACAAATGTCCAAGTTTATATCTAGGTTGTCTGATTACACCACCAAATCATCTGTTTGGGCAGACAAATTTGTTTTGACAGCCGATAATATTCAAAACTTTGGTGAAACCCCCACCATCCAAATTTCCATCAAGGCTTATTTGAAAAATGGTGGCAGGTGGCAAGATTCTCTTAGATGGAGCACTGCCAAAACTACTTTTCTTTTTGAGATTGAGAAAATTGCGAAATCTCTTAATATCATCATTACTGGTGGAAAATAAAAAAAAAATTTCTTTTATTTTTTATTTTATTTATTTTAATGTATTTTATTTTATTTTTAAAAAAAGAAATTTTGAGATAAATTTTTGATGTTTTATTGGTAACAAAGTAAGTTCTCATTTCTTTTCAAAAGTAAATTTCTTACCCTTTGAAATAGAATACAAAAGAAGAAATATTTAAAAGATCACGTTAACTAAAAAAACTTGGTACAATTAAAATAATAAATTAACTATTTTTAACATTCATGGATTGAGGAGTTTTTCCTACCCAATCCTTCAAAAATCTTAATGCATTACTAACAAATAAAATATTTTATTTTGCCTTCTAAAATTTAAAAATGGAAATTAAATATAAATAAAATAAAAATAGAAAATTTGAGGAAATATATGAAGTATTTCTTTATAATCATTTTAATCTTGTTTGTGAATCATAGTTTATCAATTCAAGTCATTCTTGGAAATGGAACTTTTTTAAAATTAAATACTCCAGCATTCACAGGAAATAAAAATCAAATAGAAAATGGAAGAATCATAAGTTACATAGGTGAGATAATAATCCATTTTGTTAAAAAATGAATTCATCTTCACAAATGCTTTGATTTAATAATTTGTAAAAATTAGGATTATTGGGTTTTACACAAAAGGATTTACAAACATGTACAAAAGCAAATCCACAAGCAATAGTGAATGGAAGTATAGCTATCGTAGCTCCATTTGGAGGTAAAATGATTTTTTTATTTAACGGATAATAAAATAAAAAATAATTAATTAAAAGGTTGTTCACATGAAAGACACATTGAAGTGGCTCAGTAAAAATTTAAAAAAAAACAAATTATTCATTTCAATTCATAAAATAAACCAATGTGATAGAGAAGCAGGTGCTATCGCTGTCATTATTGTAGTTGATCAAGTGTGGAGGTAAAATTTTTAAAACTAATTTTTGATATTTAATTCCTCCTTTTGTTTATTTTTTCAAAAAAATAAACAAAACAGAATCTGTAACATGGTTGATGCGTATGCAGACAAAAACAAAAACAGAATACCTGCTGTATGTATGAGTACCAAAGATATGAGTCAACTCACCAAAATAATATACGCCAATGGTAAAATTTAAAAAAAAAAATTTTTAAAAATGCAAAAAAAAAATTTAATCAAAAAAAATTAAATCAAAAAAAATAAAAAAATCAAAAAATAAATCATTTTAGGATTACAAACTCCTCCACAACCAACCTTGGCCGTTTTCACAGCAGAACCAAATGAATTCCTAGCATTAAACAAAGCAGGGATGAATTTCGTTTCTATTTTTTTCTTTGTAAAAAAAAAAAAAAATACATAAAAAAAAATTTTTTTATAATTAAAAAATTAATTAAAAAGTTTTTTTTTGAAAATAAATTTAACTTTTTGAAAATTTTTTATATTAGGTGAATTATTTGATTGTTTCCATTCTTGCTTTTTTGAAACTGATCCACTTTTGGAAAGAAGATGGTTTTAAGGTAACTACTCCTAAATTTTTGATAGGAATTACTTTTGCAGGTAAAAAATAAAAATAAAAATTTTAAAAAAATAAAAAAAAAAAAACTTGAAACTAAATTTTGATAATTTTTATTATTAGCTGGAGTATTATTCAGCATTTCAAGTATAGACCCATTTGGTTGGAGAAGATGGTTTGCACATACTCAACAATTTTTAACTACCTTCACTTTGATTTTTGGACCAATAACAGTATATGGTTTAAAAAAAAAAAATTTTCAAAATTTTAAAATTTTTTATTTAAAAAAATAAAAAATTATTTAAATAATTTTCTTTAAAAAAAAAAAAAAGGATTTATTATTTTTGCAGCGGACATTGCAAATGTTTTGGCGAAAGTTTCAATCAGAAAAACACTTCTCCAAATAATAATTATTTCATTGGCGAGCATTTTAATAGTTTTTTTTACAACTATAAACATCATTTTTGCTTGCTATGCTTACACTTGGAATTTGAATGCTACAATGGGAGAAATGAATTCAGATGGTTCTATCTGTGTCATTACCATTTGTTTGACTTTTTATTTTTTTTCCGGGTTTTTCCTTCTTTTCAAAGTTAACAAAATGTCCAAAGTGAACAAGTTTCAAGGAAAAAGAAAATACAAAATTTTGACAGGGTTTTCTTTAATTTTTTTATTTGTATATTATTTTATTTTAATTTAATTTTAAAAATAATTGATAAGTTTGATCATTTTTATTGTTTTTAAAAATTGGTTTATTTTTTATTTTTTCAAATTTCTCATTATAAAATAGATCTATAATTGGTTCCTTTTTTGCTACTTTATTTGGTTTAACTTCTTTGTTTGCCTCAAAAAGAGATGACATAGGAAACAATGGAAGAAATTATTTATATGTAATTGTGACAGTGTACGTTGTGCAACTTGTTTTTTGTTACTGTATGCTCGCTGTTTATTCTCCCCAAGTTAAAAAAAAGAAGAGTAAAGAAAGTAGCGATATTCCTATTGAAAATGTTAACCCTAAAATTAAATTGATTTGATTGTACAAAAAAAAATTGATGTTTTGATTTGATTTATGAGAAAAGACAAATTAGACTTTGGTGCTAAAAACAAATTAAAATTGAGATTATTAAATAATTATTATAAAAAAAATAAATAAAAAATTGTTTTTGAAATCAACATGTCGAAAATAGAAAAAACCGGATGTAGATGCTCATATGGAAGATTTATGCTTTGTTTGTAAAAATGAAAATTGAAATATATTATCCCATTTAAAAGAAACATATTCAAAGATTGGCATGTATACTTCCTCCTTTGGCTGTGGCAATTAAAATGTGTTATGTGTCTCCAGGTTAATTTTTTTTTCTTATTTAATTTCTAATGAAATAAAATAAATAATTTACTGTTCTATTTCACATGATGAATAGAGGGAATGACTTGCCTTTTTTGTTGCACGCAAGTATGTATTGCATTTTGGTTGACAGGTAAATTTATTCCCGTTATAAAAAAAAAAAATTTATTATTTTAACTTGCTTGTACTTTATTTTAAATAGTATGGGGATTCATTCCAGGGGTAAATTAACAATTAAATTTTAATTTGATATTTTCTTTACAATCATATCTCTATTACAGGTTGTTTATGCTTGCAGTAAATTTTTTTTTTTTATTATTCTCCTCCAAATATTCTCATCAATTATCTTTTAATAGTTATAATTTGTACAATACCAAAGATGAGAGTTTGATAAATCACGAGAGGAAATTAAAGATTATTTAATTTTTTTAATTTAATGTTTTAAAAAAAAAAAATTATTATTATTTTATAAAACAATTTAAAAAACAAGTTCATTTGGATTTTTTGAAGTAAAAATTTTATGGATTCTTCTTGAAATGACAACCCCTAATTTCTTTTCGGCAACATCAATGTTAGAAAGAATGTTTTTCTTTTGCTCCTCTGACAAACTCTTTGAATCGTATATATCCATCAAACTTTCTTTTTTAAAAAAAAATTAAAAAAAAAAATTCAAAAAATAAAAAATAAAAAAATAAAAATTTTTACTGAAATTTGGATATTTCTCTGCAATTTTTCTTGCCATTGCTTGGGAGACCATGTGTATTTGCGAGAGTTGAGAAATCCAAACTTCTTTGGGATTATTCGGGCTAAAGATTTTAATAAATAAAAAATAAAACATTGAACAAAAATAAAAAAAATAAAAGAAAAAAAAAATGAAAAAATAAAAATGTTAAAAAAATAAAATAAAAAATGAAAAAATATTAATAAAAAAATTAAAAAATTAAAAATGAATAAAAAAATAAAAATAAAATAAAAAATAAAAAAATATTAATAAAAAATTTACTCTTTACAGGTATGAACGGAATCAATACAAAAATTGAAAGAATGATCGTCCAAATCACGATAAAAACTTTTAGAAATAACTTCAATCAACCTGAAAAAAAACTTGACGCTCTCCGTAAAGTTTTTGGTGTCGAAAAGATGCACACTAAACTCTAAATTCAACCACAATTTATACTCCTCGTACATTTTTTTGGTGATGGTTTTTTTCTTGGAAATTTCAGATTCAATGTTTTCCATTATAATTGTTATTTGAAATCCTTTGTGCTCTTTCTTGATATCTTTCATTATTTTACTCAATTTTTCTTTTCCTATTGTTAATTTTTTTTTTGTATCATTTTTAAATTTTTTTTAATTTTTTTTTATTATTTTTGTAATATTTTTTTTTTAAAATTAATTTTTAATTATTTCCAATAAATTCAATTTTTCAATTTTTTCGACAAGTATAATTTTAAAGTTTTTTTTTAAAGTATACTTTAAAAATGATGTTTTTTTTTAACTTTAAATTTTCTATTTTTTTATTTCACAATTTTAATATTTTTTTAATTTTTATTATTTTTCACCAAATAAATTTATTTTACCTTCAGTTATGAGATCAACAAAATAAGAGGAACTTAAAAACATGAAAATATGAGAAACAACTTCCTCTTCCTCCTCCTCTCCACCATCCTCCTCATCATTTTGATCAACAAAAATATTTCTTTTGATAACAGCAGAGTAAGGGATGTTCATTTCGACAAACTCCACCTTCATGTCTTTTAATTCGTTCAAAATTGTCTTTTCCGTATCTTTTTTGCCGTTTTTTTCAATGATCATTTTGTCCATGTAGATGGTGAGCTCTTGCAACATCTCTTCCAATGTCTTTTTCTTCTTAGTTTTTGTCTTTGTTGTTGTTGCTGTTTTTTTTGCTGGTTGCTTTTTCTTGTTGTTGCTGTTTTTTGGTTTCTTTCTGGGATCTTCATTCTCTGATTCCTCTTTTATATTAAAACAAAAAAAATGTTTCAATTTGTGTTATGAAAATTATATCAAGTAAATTTTAATTGCTATGAAGAAATATATAATTCCTAAGAACAAAATGTCATCTTTTGATTAAGTTTTATATATATAGCTTGATAATGCATATCTTTGTATTATCGTCTTATAATATTCTATATATATCCATTTAGAGATACATAAAATTATGAAGAAAGAAAATTTTGTAAAAGGGTTTTATATTTCACCTTTATCATCATGTGAATTGATATTATGTGTTTTGGTCTTCCTATTTGCCCTTGTTGATTTATTTTTCTCTTTGAGAGCATTTGTATTTTTTGGAGGGTTGATTTGTTGGGAAGAAGATATAATCTCCACCGAATCCTTTTTATGGATGGGCTGAGAGGATGATCTGTTGATGATTGGAGAGATATCCACAAGATCAAAGTCAAAAGAATCTTTCTTTCTCTTCTTATTCTTATCGATAATTATATCCAAAGAATCTTCTTCATATGAGCATTGAGTTAAATCTATCATATCTAATAGGTATGATTTTGAGGTTGATAAAAAAGATTTTCAATTTTTTTTTGTTTTCAAATAAATTATATGCGCAATTATTTTCTGAGAAGGTAAAAAATAACGATCATTAAAAAAATAATAATTAATAAATTTAAATTGCAACAATAGGATCTAAACTTTGGAAAGTTTTATGGATTTTTTATTTCATTTCACTAATATCAACATTCTTCAAATCAATCAAAAAAAGAATTGAACACTGATCAAATATTCTATGAAGCAAAGGTTTTGGAATTTTCAAGTGTTTTTTGTTGTTCAAAAAGATGTGAAAGCAAACCAAAAAAGAGTTTATTTTTTCTTTGAATTGAACCTCGAAATGAGAATGCTTCTCAACACTCCAACATGGTTTTGCTGAGATTCTTTTGTTAATATCAAACAAAAATTGAATTCGTTGATAAAAAGAAGTGTTGAGATATAAATGGGTGAGAGAGTGATTCACTTTCAACAAATCCAAAATTTTTTGAAAGGAAAAATAATTAAAAACATCCAAACTAATGTGTTGAAGAACATTGTTAGATTCAAGACAATCAAAAATGTGGTTCATTGTTTCTTTGCTCGGAATAAATAAGGAGAAACCATTTACAATGAAATTTTTGAGAAATTTATTGTTTTTTAAAGAACAGAAAAGAATTTTAATTTCATTTTCGTTCAATTTAACTCCTGATAATCTTAATTTCTCCCACTTTTTGTGTTTCAAAAATTCAGAAAAGATGTGTACTCCATTTTCACCAATTTTGTTGGAATAGCTCTCAAAATGAACGAGTGAATTGTTTTTTTCAAGACCTTCTTTGATGTAGTCTAACATATTTTCATTTTCGTAACAACTCGATAAAATTCTATTTTTAAAACAAAAATTAAAATTGAAAAATTTTTAAAAAATTAAAATAATATAATTTTTAAATTTTAAATAAAAATTAAATTAAATTAAATTCATAAAATATGAGAAATCTAAATTTAAAATAGAAAATAAATGACATAAAATAATTTTTAAAATTAAATTAAATTTATTGGATATGAGAAATCTAAATTTAAAAAAATCTGAATAAAATGAAAAGATAATTTTTAATTAAATTAATTAAATATGAGAAATCTAAATATAAAATAAAAAATGTACAGATTTTTGAGAGATTCGTTTGAAGATAACATCAAAATCATTTCGTTATTTTTCAAACATTCAAGACTGAAATTTAAGTAGAGAGAAGAAATCTGTTTGTGATTCTGGAGAGAATTAATGAGAAAAGGCAAATGTTTTTCATCGAAAAATGTCCCAATTAAAGTAAGATCTTCCATTTCGGGATTACAATCCAAAATCTCCGAAACTTTATTTTCAAGGTTATTGATACTTGCCAAATAAAGAAATTTTAAATTCTCTTTATTTTTCAAAGATTCTCCTATCTTTTCAAATTTGTACTCTGTCTCCTCTCTAGATCCATTTCCTGAAAATCCATAAGATGTGATATTCTTCATTGAGGAGATAAATTTAGAAATTTCCTCTTCCATTTTTCCATCAATTGTAAAACCTGCGAACCTCAATTCTTTCAGTGTTTCATTTTGTTTGAGTGATTCCAAAAGCTTTCTTGTCTTTTCAAAGATATCTCCTTGGATATAATTGAGATTTAATTTTTGAAGGGAGGAATTTGATTTTAGAATTTCACAGAAATCTTCCCATTCTTCATCTTTATAATTGGTGATTATCATTGTTAGATCTTTGAGTTTTTTTGTATCTTTGAAATAATCCAAAAAATAAGGGAAGAATACAATTGAATCAGTTTCATAGAAGTTAGAATATCTTTCAATTTTATCAAGTTCTTTCAATTTTTCAAATACCTTCCTTGTGTCTTCCTTATTTCCCACAAATACACGAAGATCAATTTGATTGATCTCTTCCTTCCCTCTTTCAATTTTATCAAACAATTTTTGGACATTCAAATTCTCTTTCATATTTCTCAATTTTTTTTTTTTTTGAATTTCTTTTAGTTTCATCTTTCTTTGTGAAAATTTAAAATGAGAATCATAAATGAAAATATTCTTGATTAAGGATTAATTTTTACTTAAACTAAGGATTTGATTTTTGTAATAATAATTTTGTAATATTCCCACAATTTTTTTTTATTGCGCATTTATATCAAAAATAAAAATTTGATTTTTAATGTACATTTTAATTTAATTTGAATTTTCTTTTGAATTCTCTTTAGTTTCTTCTTTGGAATCTTCCAAAACAATTATTCTTCGTTCATAATATTTATACTCTATTTTTTCGTTTTCAGTGAGTTCCAAGTCGATGTCTTCTTCAAAACTCACTTTTTTCTCTGGTACTTTTTTTAAAATTTTTTTCACTTGTCTCCTCACAGCCGGGTAAGTGGTGCAATACTCTTTTTAAAATTAATTTGACAAAAAAGAAATAAAAAATAAAAATGAAGAAAAAAAAATAAATAAAAAATAAAATAAATAAACAAAATAAAAAAAAACAAAAAAAAGAAAATAAAAAAAACAAAAACAAAAACTTATACAAAAATAAATAAAAATAAAAAATTACCAATGACTGTTTTTGATGAATATTTAATTAAATTAAACAATGAATTCCATCTTTTATAAAAAAATATTTGAAAAAAAATAAAATAAAAAATTTTAATAATTAAAAAAAAAAAAAAATTATACCCGTCTAAACTCATTCTTAAGTCTAATCCCACTATTGCAACAGAATAAGTGTAATGATCATGACCTATTTTGACATCTTCTAATTTCTCACCGAAATATTCCACATTTTCTGCTACTTCGCTCTTTAAAACAGGATCTATCACCATCAGTTTTAAATTTTTGTCATTTAAACATTTTGACAATGAATTGAGCCCTCCTATTCAATTTTAATTTTAATTTTTTTTTTTATTATTTTTTTTTTTATTTCTTTTATTATACCTCCTATCTCTATAATCACTTTTTCATCTTTCAATATTTCTAATGTTCTCCTTTGTCTTTGATATTTCATTAATTCAAGTTTAAAAAAATAATTTTTGAGCTCATCATTTTTTGTTACTGATTTTATTGAAGGAAAAAAATAAGAAAAATAAAATTTATTCCTTATCTCTTTTATCAGATAAGATTTTACCCTCTTCAAGAATTTATTTGAACCCAAATAATCATACCTTTTTTTATTGGCATATTTATTAATACAATAACAGATGTTTTCCTGTTTCATCAAGTCATTTGCCTTTTTCATTTTTTTTTTTTATATTTGAATTCATTAAATTTTTGTTCCAAAAACTTGATGGGTATTAGATTAAAATCCAATAAACAAACTAAACAAATACCTTTGATTTAAAAATCTTTCACTAAAATTTAACAAAAGCTCAATTCATTCGTGTTATAAAAAAACTAGATTCAAAATGATATCAAACAATCCATCATTTTTGAAATAAATAAAAATATTGTTGGAGAAAGAAATTTTTGGGAGATTGATGAAGCCAAAAAATTTTTGTGAAAAGAAAACTTTTCTTTTTTAATGAAACATTTATACAAATTTCTCCTTTTTCTTTTTTTCTTTTTCTTTTCTTTTTCTTTTTCTTTCTTGGAAAAATTTTTGTTAATAAAAATCAACTTCAAGTTTGTAGTTGTCTTCCAAACAAAGAACGTCCTCATCATCCGCCACCAAAACATCAGGTAAAAGTAGAATCTGCTTTATTTTGGAAGAAGCTTCCACTGCAGAAATTCCCAAGTAAAATCGAACCAACTCATGGCACAATGTCTCGTAGTTTAAGTCTGTAAGGGATATCGTGTCAAAGTGGTTGGTCCCAAATTTGCGCACAGAAATGACTTTTTAAAAAAAAAAAATAAAAAAAAATAAAAAAAAAATAATTGAAAAAAATTAAAACAAATAAAATAAATAAACTAAAAAATTAAAAACGAAAAATAAAAAATAAAAAATTTACGTCTTCTTATTTTGGGATCGTCTATGACACATAGTTCTTTATAGCGAGACAACATCACCTCCAAATCCGAAATTGAAAACTCAGAAAAAGGCTTCATGGAAAACTTTTTGTCAAACAACTATCGAAAAAATAAAAATAAATAAAAATAAATATAAAAATAAAATAAAAAAATAAAAATAAAAATAAAAAATAAAAATAAATAAAATAAAAAAAAAAAAAAAAATAAAAAAGAAAAATAAAAAAAAAATAATAAAATAATAAAATAAAAAAAATAACCTCGGCAAATATTTTCTTGTCGTTTTCGCTGATTTGTGTTGGCTTGTTGACTTTCTCAGAATTCTTGTCAGTGTCGAAAAACTTTTTGAAGTTTTTGATTTGGGTCCAGATGTAATTGTTGATGAGGTCAGGGAACTGGCAGAAAACCACAAAATGGTTCATCTCGTCACAGAAATCGAAAGAGATCTGTTTTTTGGCTTCCAGAACTCTCTTTTAATTTTTAAAAAAAATATTTACAAAAAAACTTTTTTTGATTTAATTTTTCTTTATTCATTTTCAAATTTCAAATTTTAATTTTTAATTTTTAATTTTTAATTTAATTAAATCATTTTTTATTTCTTATTTTTCATTTTTTTTTTTAGTTTTTTTTCTACAAAGAAAATTTATTTTTTAATTTTATTTTATTTTTATTTTTATTTTTTATTTTTCACATTTTATTTTTAAATTGTTTTAAAAATTTTTTTTTGATTTTTTGATTTTTTATTTTTATTTATTTTATTTATTTATTTTTTTTTTTTATTTATTTTATTTTTTTTTATTCATGCAATTGTATTTGAGTCTTTCGAAAATTTCTTTATTATTTTTTTTTTGTACCCACTGCTTTAAAGTGAGGAAACTGTTGAGTTTGATCAATCTTTTTTTATCAATGTTTATTCTCAGAATGGACTCACGTGTGATGACCAACTGTATGGTGTTCCTCCTGAAAATATTCTTCTCACTAATTTCTGTTACATAAAAATGTTTTCCTCCGCTTTAAAAAAATGGTTGAAAATAAAAATGAAATAAAATTAAAAATTAATAAAAAATATGGAAAACAGTAAAATATGAAAGATAAAAAATTATAAATAAAAATATTGAAAAGGAAATAAAAATATAAAAGAAAAAAAAATAGTTAAAAATAAAAAAATCAATTAAAATAAATTAAAAAAATAATAAAAATATTTTAATAAAAAATAGAAATAAAATAATTTAAAAAAATAGTAAAATTAACAAATATTCGACAAAAAATCTAAATAAAAATAAATTGAAAAAAATAAAAATAATAAATAAAAATAAAAATAAAAATAAAAATAAAAATAATATTATAAAAATAAATAAAAAATAAAAAATAAAAAATAAAAAATAAAAAATAAAAAATAAAATAAAAAATAAAAAATAAAAAATAAAAA
>JAMYWO010000520.1:7131-20093 GCA_024220525.1 Cochliopodium minus | reverse complement strand
AAATAAAAAATAAAAAATAAAAAATAAAAAATAAAAAATAAAAAATAAAAAATAAAAAATAAAAAAAATAATAAAAAATAAAAAAATAATAAAGAAAAAAAATTTTACATAGGAGATACAAATGTTTCATTACATAATTTCAAAAAAGAAAGTTTTTTAAGCTGCACGTTTTGCTTATCAATGAGAAAGTCCAAACCATAGACCTTGAAAATGTAGTCATTGGTGTCCTTGCTGGGAACCTCCTTGAACTGCATGGCCCTCTCCAAAACAAAGCTCTTGATCCTCTGGGCAGTCAAAGAAGTGCTGCATTTGATGCGCAAGTTGTTTCCGTCCGACAAAGTGAACACGACAATGGCGTTCTCCCTCTTCAAGTCTTCTCTCGTAGTTTCTTGTTCCAACTTGTTTAAAGAGTCCTTGATTTCGTTGCTGCTCATTCCGATCATTCTTTTCATTTCTGTGCCCTTTCGTGGGGTATCAGAGTAACTTTCATTATAATTCAAGATTTCGCTGGAAGAGGACATGATGGAGGACATGACGGGGGAGTTGAAAGGGGAGCTTAAAGGAGAGTCAAAGGAGGTGACTATGGGTGAGTTGGTAGGCGAGATGTTGTTGGTGTTATTTGTGGTGTTGGGGCTGCTGGTCTTGTGTCCCAAAGAAATTCTGTTTGCTGTTAGTGTCCTTGTTCTTTCGACCTTTTCGCTGGTGCTTTCAGTAGAGATGGATCTGTGTAATTTTGGTTTTTCTGTAGCAAGATCAAATAAAAATCTCTGTTGTTCACCTTTTTTTAAGAAAAAATTTTTAAAATTAATTTTTAAATTGTCAGAATTATTTAAAAAACTAAAAAAATTATTTTTTTTTTTACCAAACATCAATCTCCAATTCTTGACAGAAATGCTTATCTCGTTGTGCAAGTGATTTATTTCGGACAACTTTTCTTGAACTTCATCTCTGTTGGCACGCAAAACCTCCTTTATTTTCTCACAAAAGTTGACAAGAGCTTTTTTGACTTGTTGTACAGCTTTGAGATAATTGAGATTAGGAGAAACTAAAGGAGCTTCCTTAGAAAATTGCTTTAAATAGGCGAGTGTCTGAGAAATAGAATAGAGAATGGACTGCCTCTGAATCACTTCAGTTTTCAAACACTTGAATATTTTGATGGATTCTGTGACGAGACTTATGGCGACATTTGCGTACATGTTCCTGACCTCACTTGCATCACATCCCTTGAATGGATAATCTACACTGCTTTTGAGTTTTTGGAGTTCTCTTTTTCTGTTCAATGCAACTTTGCCAATTTCAATGACTCTCGTTCTGAAACGATATCTCAAAATGAATTTGAGCAAGTAAGAAGCAGACTCCTTCATCTTTGTAATTCTCTTGTTTTCCAAGAAGGCGTAGGAAGATTCCATCAACATGACATGATCGTTTTCAAAAAGAGTCCTTTCTACCTCTTTGGAGTTGAAAAAGAGAACTTTTATGATTTTGTTTGTAAACTCCCTCGTAGCTTCTGTAGTTTCAGTGATTTTAACTTGTTTGGGAAGCAAAGTTCTGTACTTCATGATGAATTTTTTAGAAGGGATGATTTGTGTGTAAAACTTTGCTTTGATAGGAGAAAGTTGTATTATTTCGCTGTTCTTTATTTGAGAAAGAAAATAGCTGTTGCTGACCGTTCCTTCAGAAGGATTCTCCACATTGGATAGGCAATAAATAAAGCTGACTTTTGTCTGGTCCAACTTTTCGTTCAGATGGGCAATCTTTTGAGAAATTTTGGAAGAAAGAGTCGACTTTTGGAAGTTTTTCTTGAGTTCATTCAAAGCAAACAAGTTTCTGATGAAAACGTTATCAGATTTGGAAACTAAACCAACAAGATGGACAAAAATAACTTCTTTGTTCTTCTCAACAAACTTTTCAGTGTTGTAAAGGACTTTTCCATGAGCATGGAAGACAGTCATCCCATTCTGGCTAAACTTTAGACAATCCTTAATTCCAAATTGAGTAAGGGTAGAGCCTTCCTTGAGATTTGAAAGTTTGAAAACTTGATCAAAATTTTCAAAGAAACTTTTCAATTCATTTTTGCATACATCCACTTTACTCTTTATGTTGTCTTTTGTATTAGGTTTTTGAGAAGAAGAGACGAATTTAGATTGGAGAAAATCATTGAAATAGTTTGTACACAGTTGCTCGATATCATTGTTTTTGTTTTTGTAATTGTTTTCAAACCCTTTGTAATCCAAAATGTTAAGTGTATACGAAAAAGACTTTTCTTTTGGAGCAATGGTTTTGTTGATTCTAAGAGAGATCCAATCAAAGAGTTGGCCATACATAAGTTTGACAAGGAAATCTGCAGAAACCTTTGCTTTTTCTTTTGTAAGCTTGACAGTACGTGCATTCCCGTTTGTGATTAAAGTTGGAGAACAAAAAACGGTTTCGATGTCATCCTCTTTACAACCCATCAAATTAGAAACAATCTTCAAGGTGTTCTTGGAAGAAATGACAGTGGATCCATTCAAAGAATCAAAAGTGAGATTACCAATGTGAAGGATAGTGGCCAAGACCTGGTGGATATTCGCAATTTCAAGCTTTGAAAACCTTGCAGATTCGAAATAAGATTCAGTGACCTTGAACTCCGACATCTCTTCCGTATCTTGCAAATCAGACTCTGTGCAGTTCAAATACTTGAAGTTGGCAGGTGACAGAGAAAGTCTCCTCTTCTCCTCCTTAGAAGCACCAGTGACTAGCTGATAAAAGATTCTAAAGTTGGTTTCTCCCTTGCCGAAATCACCCACAACCCTATTCTTCTCAAACAAAGAGGTAGAAATCTTCGAGCCCACAACTAATCCATTGCAATCAAAGAACAACTTTGTCTTTTGCATGTATCTGCTAGAGTTGCTGTTATATGTTGTCGATACATTACCAAATGCTTCCAATATCTGTAAAGATGAAAGCACCATTTCGATGTACTTGTTGTGATCTTCTCTCATTGTAGATACTCCTACTCCATTGTTGAAAAACTTTATGATCGCTTTTTGTGCTTCTGTTTTTCCTGATCCCGATACTCCCAAAAAGACTATCGATTGATTCTTTTTATTATCCAACATATCTTTATATATTCTGTTCGATAATGAAAAGATATGTGGTGGCAATATCCTCATATCGCTTTTTCTGAATTTTGATATTATTTCTGATGAATAGATTTGCAATAATCGTTGGGGATTCACTGAGATCAATATATCTTCTCCCAAATATGTCTTTTTAAAAATAATAAGGGAGTATGAAGGTAAATTAATTGTTATATTTAAATTATTGATTCGCGTGAGGAAAATATATAGAATATTGTTTCATAATCCATTTACATATATCTGATCTCTTTTGTATCTCGAATTTATTGTATGAAACACGAATGCCTCATTTATTTTTGTCAATTCTTTCAAATCATAAAGTTTGGATAGATTAGGAGGGATCAAATATATGTGTTCATTCCTATTCACTCTCACATTCTTTCATATATTGATTGGGAGATTAAAAAAAAAAAAAAAATTTTACTTTTTTATTAGGAGATGTTCATACCTCTTGTTCATCTTCTATATTAACAGTAAAATAATTGTTTTGAATATCAGTGATCTTCCCTTTTATCCATCCATCATCTTTGAAAAATAAAACCTCATCACCCTAATCAAAAATATAAAACAGAAAATATTAAAATATTATGAAGGATCTAAAGGTGATTATGATTAATTTTCTTTCTGCATATTAAATTTTACCAATTCATTCATTTGAAGGGAATTATATAAGAATATTTTTGTTAGTTATAAGGATATTTGTCTCACAACTCCTTCAATATTTTTTTTTTTAAAAAATTTTATACGTTATAGAGATAATGTTTCAAAATGTATCGTGAAAAGGAAACAATAAAAAAAAAAAAAAGTAAAAGTAAAATGGAATCAAAAAGAGAAATTTCCTCAAAAATCATATTTTATATGACAAAAGCTTTATTTAATTACATACAAAAAATATTAAAACAAAAATTTTTCCCCATTCTCAAACATATATTTTGTCTATACTACTAGATAAAGAGATTAGAATCTTCTATTTAAAAAATATTTTTGTTTTTAAATTTTCAATAATCATTACAATCTTCTTCATCACTTGATCTTCTCCCCTTTCTTTTATGTCTTTGTTTTGGAACTTGCAATTGCAACCATTCAACAGATTCTTCTTGATTTAATTTATCAACCATTCCATTTGCTTCATATAATGTTCTTTTCTTTGGTTGAAGTTTGAATAGATACTAATTTTTTTTGATATGTTTTTAATTTTTGAACTGAAATTTGAGTTTTATATAAATTTGCTATACCATATCTTTCAATTCACCAATCTTTCCATTATTTATAAAATGATATTTCTTTGATATTTTATCTGCATCTGTCCCTCTTTTCAATTTTACTGCCTTTTATATTACATAATTAAAATGATGGACACGTATATTAAATATATTTTCATGATATGATTTACCCATTCTGCTTTTGGATCATTTTCTTTTAAGCAAAGTATATAATTGAATAAGAAGAAGAAAATTAGAAATATGATTAACTTTTTCATTTTATTTTTATTATTATTTTTTCTTTAATTTTGAAAAAGGTTTCCTTTTAATCAATATAACATTGAAAAATGTTTTCGCTTTATATCTTGTTAATCCATTTTATTGATCCTTCTTTGATAAATAAATTTTTTTAATATCACCCAACAAAAAATTTATATAAATATTTATAAAATTAAAAAATATTGAAGGTATATAATGAAGATTGTATCAAAAGTAACTACTCCTATTGTTAATATTGCAAAATCCACTGGAAGCAAATTAGGTGGATGGGCTGAATCTAAAGGAGCACAATTATTGGCAAAAGAAGAAACAAGCTGTGTTTGTAATAACACCTTTTATAAATTTGTTGGAACAAAATTGAAATGTATTCCAAATAAATGGTCTACTGCACCTGCAGAAGCAACTGAATGGTTGACTAAAGTTGTTAAAGGAGAAGTAACTATGGGACAACTCGGTAAGGGAGGTATTTATGGATTTCAATTCGCTGTTCTTTTCTTTGTTGGTGAATCTATTGGGAGAGGATCCTTCTATGGATATCCTGTTGGTAGAAAGAATTGGATCACTAATGTTGATTCTGGAAGAGGAATGCTTTCAAAGAAATAAGATCCATACTAGTATCATTTATGTTTGAAAATAGATTTATTAAATTACCCCATCAATTTATACTTTGAAAAATTACTCCAAAATATGCACTTTTAAATATAACGAATATATAAACACATACATATTTTTTCTATTGTTTGAGAATAATTAAAATAATGTTATTTGAAGAAATAATCTAATGGTTTCAATTATAAAGAATATGAAAATATTTTTTATATGAAAAGGATTGAACAAAAAATTTTTCATATCCAAAATTCATATATTTTTCAAAAAAAAAATGAATGGGCTTTCAATTGTTTTCATAATTTAGGATGGATATGGTTGATATGGGATGAAAATTTTTTAATTTTATGAAATATCAAAATTTGATAGGATTTAATCTTATTTTTATTCGAACATACCAAATTTAACGATACACAATCACATAGATGGCATAAATCACACCAGGAATATGACTATTTTATGATTTGGTTTGAATTGATTCAAAAAAAATAAAGGAAACAAATTTTTTACTCCAATATAGTTAATACTACACAAATGAGAATAGTGAGTAAATTGCTATCACTACAAATATTTTTTCCTTTAAAAAGCTTTTACTCTACAACCACATCCTTCTCCTCTTGCCATTTCGTATTTTGAATTTTATTTTATTCAAATTTTTTAAATATTTTTTTTCTTTATCAAATCTATATTCTCGATTTTTGTTTGAGATGTTTTATTTGAAATATGAAGCTAAAATTTCTCAATCATTTAGGAACTCTTTTCATTTTTTTAATTCCCATTAGTGATTTCCAATCTTTACAAAAAGACATTTGAGTTTGAAAATCATCAAAATTTGAAAATAATAAATGAACTGGGATTGTTGATAAGATGATTTGGGTCAAAATTTTTTATTTGAAATGTATTTTTCCTTAGAGATGTGTTATCTTGTATTTAATCAAATGAAGAAATAGGAATCAACTCAGAATAGGAAAACTGTAAAAATTTCAATACTTTATTTTTTTTATTAATTTTTGTCAAAACATTTAAAAAAATTTAAATCTTTTTATTTGATTCCTCTTTGAATTGATACAAAATTAAAAAAAAATGAAAGAAGAGGAGATAGGAACAAAAATCTCTGTTGGAATAAAAGAATTGGTATTTGAATTGGTTGGTTGCGAAAATGAGGAATTATTTCAAAAAAATTTGAAATATTTTCTTTATGGATATCGAAATTTTTTCTCCCCAGACACATTGATAAAAGTAATAAATGAAATAATCATAGGAGAGGAGATACCACACAAAAATAGGTTAAAATAACGATTTATAAAAAATATTTAATTTAATTATAAAATATATTCAATTTTGAATGAAAAACAACCTCCACCAATCCTTTAATTATCAATAACCCAAAAATGAATATAGAATAATAGATCTGATGTCCCAATGGCACAATCTTACACCATTCGATTTTAATATTGAGAATGATGAAGAATCTATTGGAGAAAAAATTAATATTGAAGAGGAAAAAGAGAATAAGGAAGTCAATTCAAAGATCAACATCAAATTACAATTGAAATTACCACAAATTAGTTTATTGAAAGTAAAAGTATTAAAATGGGATCCAAGAAGTGTGGCACAGCAAATAACATTGTTTATATGTAAGAAGAAAAAATAATATATTTTATTTCAAATTAGAACATATGAATTTCAAATTCTAATGAAATAAAAAAATAAAGCAAAAGAATATTATAAATTGATGGCAATTGATTTGGGGAAAAAGAAATGGAAGAAAAATGGATCAGTAGGAGATAATGTGAAGGCATTAGTAACTAAATTCAATCATATTGCATTTTGGGTAAGCTATTAATTAACCTATCAAAGAATATAAAGAATATGAATATATTTTGAAGAGATATCATCACAATATTCAGCTTTTATAAATTATGATTTTGAGTTAATTTATTAATTAGACTGCAACGGAAATTATCCAAGCAAAAAAAAAGATCAAAGCATTGGAGTTTTTTATCAAAGTAGCACATGAGTGTTTCATCTTGAGAAACTATGAAGGAATGGGAGCAGTGATTGCGGGGTTGAACAACAACGCAATACAATCTTTGAGGTCAAAATGGTTTGAACTAGAGGACTTTAGCAAGAATCTTTTTGAGATTATGGATCAGATAGTAACTCCCTTGACCAATTTCGTCAATTATAGAAAAATGTTTCACGAAATAGAACAAAATTCGGATCCTTATTTCCCTTATTTAGCTGTACATTTGAAAGGTAAAAATACAATTCAAGAATAAAGCAAATAAACAAACAATTAAAAAAAATATTGACAAAAAGTTTTATTCATATTTATTGTTTTTAAAATAGATATAACTTGTTCTCAGGAAATAATAGAGTTTCACGAGAACGTTAAGATTTTGGAGGAGATAATAGACAACGGAAAGAAAATATACAGTTTGCTTCGACCCCAACAATTTGTTTACAAAATCACTGCCGACAAGGAAATATTCAATTATTTGACAAATGTGAAACCACTAACACCAGAACAGTTGTTAGAATATAACTACAAAAAAAAGTCTCCTCGTGAAAAAAAGTCCTCTTCAAGAGAAAAGAAATCTCCTCGTGATAAAAAATCTTCCCCAAATGGTAGGAAGACCTCTCCGATCGAAATTAAGTCACCCAGTGAGAGAAAGACTTCTCCAAAACACAAATCATCGCCCGTTCCCAAAGAAAGAAGCACTTCCAAAGAAACTCTATTCGAATCTAGCAACGAATTGTTATACGAAAGACCTCGTTCCCAATCTCTCACGAATGCTGAGTTCAAAGTAAAGTTCAAAGGCTCAAGTGATATATTGAAGAAGAAACTTCCTTCAATAAATCTTAATTATGAGACTGCATCATTAGGTATGAGGCCCAAATCTGAAGTATCACCTCGCCAGATGCTTTTTAGTCCAAGAAGTAAGTTTGACAACAATTCTCGTGAAACCCTTTTCAAAATCAAACAAAGTCCCAAGTTTCGTTCCATTTTTGAAGAGAACTTGACCAAGACCAGCTCCCTTTCCAACTGGCTGTTTTGGGAGGAGCTTACAGAAATAATCGAATCAAAAAATGAAAGCATGGATATTTCGACTAAATTCAAAGAACTCTACAACAATTATTTGGACGAAAACTCTGCTAATTTGGTATGATTTTTTTTTAAACTTATTATTGTTTTTACAAGTTAATTTTTTTTTATTTTTTTTTTTTTAAATTAATCAAATTTTTTTTTTACCAAGGTTAAACTTGATTCATCTATTGTTCACAAATGGAAAAAATCTTATGAAAACAAAGACTTTCTCAAAAGCAAAAAGCAGATTCTCATGATGCTGAACACCTCCAGAAAGCAAGTAGAGAAGCAAATGGCCATCGAAATCACCATCTTCCACAACCAGATGGAGCAAGACAAGAGAGACAAGCTCAACGTTCTAAACACCAAAAAGAACAATTCCGATCACATCGCGAAAAAGAAGAAGAGCGGTTTCCATACATGCAGCCCTAAAGTTTTTTTAGAATCGAACAGATCTAAATATGAGACGAGTCCTAGGGATAAAGAGATTTTGCTTAAGATCAAGAACAGCCTCAATTTGAAGTTTCACTTGGAGGAGACGCTCAGGAAGAATGGATCTTTTTCTAATTGGCTCTTTTGGCAGGAGGTCAACGATTTGATTGACTCTTTGTCTCTTTTGGACGACTATGAATTTTATGAAAAGTTCAAGGGAATCTACCAAATTTATTTATGCGAAAATTCAGAACACAAAGTAAAAAAAAAAAAAAATTATTTTTTTTATTTTTATTTTTATTTTATTTTATTTTTATTTTTATTTTTATTTTATTTTATTTTTTTATTTTTATTTTTATTTATATAATTTAATATTATTATTTTATTTATTTAATTTTATGATTAATTTAAATATTTTGATTATTTAATTAAATATTATATTAATTATTTTATTTTTTAATTCTATCATTTTAATTCATTTTTTTTTAAAAAGATTTCTGTGGATACTACAACCAAATTTACTTGGGGAAAGTACTCTGAAGAAAAAGATCTGTTGAAAGACAAGAAACTTGTGCTTGCTGTTCTCAATAATACAGTTGGACAAGTGGAAAGGACCATCAATATCGAAATTTCTTTTCTCAGGAAATCTTTGGATCAATTAAATTTGTGATCCAAAGATTTTTAGATCTAGAGAGAATCATTTTTTCTTTTTCGATTGTACAATATCCATAGTTTTTAAATTATACTTTTATAATGATTTTTATTAAAGATTTTTAATTTTTTAATTATATTTAATCAAATAAAAAAAAATTGAATTTAAATATTGTTTAAAAATGGGAAATAAAAAATCAACAAATCAATCTTATCAATGTGAATCAAATTCTAATCCAAGAGGTATATTATTCTTTATTCTATTAAATTATATTTTTCATAATTTTTTTTTTTCATGGGGAAAGAATATAAAATTGTGGTCTTGGGAATGGGTGGTTGTGGTAATTCTATTATCATTTCATGTTATAATTTCTATTAATTTCAAATCTATTTTTGGAAAACTATTCATTTTTATAATTTTCAGAATAATAAAATTTTTTTTCTTTTCTTTACGAAATGAATTGAACAAAACGAATAGGAAAAAGTGCAGTTACAATCCAATTCATTCAATCACAATTTGTAGATGAATATGATCCAACAATTGAAGATTCTTACAGAAAACAAGTTTCTTTTGATGAAGAAGTGTGTTACTTGGATATTTTAGGTTAACTTCTCTATTAAATTTTTTTTTTTTTTGAAATTTGATTTGGAAAAAAAAAATTTTAAACAGATACTGCAGGTTAATAATTTTTTGATAAAATTTTAATTAAAAATGAGAAAAATATATTTTTTTTTAATCAGGGAAAGAAGAGTATAGTGCAATGAGAGATCAATACATGAGAACAGGAGAAGGATTCATACTTCTTTTTTCCATTACAGACAAGGGAAGGTGAGAAAAACAAATTTGGAAATAAATGATATTAAACAAAATCAATTTTTCAAAATAAATTTAATAAATTAAAAATAAATTTAATATTAATTAAAATGTAATTCAAAAAATTTAGTTTTGAAACTTTACATCAGTTACGTGATCAAGCTTTAAGAGTAAAAGATGTGGATGATTTACCCTTTGTAAAAATTTCAATCACACAAAAATATGTTTTCTTGTTTTTCTTTTTTTCTTATTTAAAATATTTGTTTGTTTGACCCAAGGTGATGATCGGGAATAAAGTAGATCTTGAAGATGAAAGAAATGTATCAAAGGAAGAAGCACAAGAATTGGCGAATAAATGGAACGTAAAATTATTTTTTGTTTTTTGTTTTGTTTGTTTTATTTTTTCTATTTTTTTTTTTTTTTAAAAGTGTCCTTACATTGAAACTTCTGCAAAAGCAAACATAAATATCTATGAGTTATTTTATACCACTGTGAAGGAAATAAAAAAGAAAACGCAGAATACTGTCAAAAAGCAATTCTCAAAGAAATGAAGACCAGAAAGAGGGAAATAATCCATTACAGAAAAAGTTTTTGAAAGAATATTAAAAAAATATTAAATAAAAAAATTGCCTTCAAATTTAAATAGTAAAAAAAAATCTTCCCATCAATCATCATATCTTATTTCAAATGGCAACATAAACAAAATATTGATGTGATTTTATTTTTGGGCAAGATTATTTTTCAATAGGAGAAAGAATTTAATTTTGTTAACTTTGTAGATAGTGGAAGAAAAACTACTTAGTATATAGATTTCGATTTGTAAAAGCTTGAAACTCTTGATTTCTCTTCATTCTCCAATAAGTGATCATCGTTTGAAAATTCTTCTTTCACTCCCATTTCATAGTTTATTTCAATTTTAATATTCTCTTCTTTTATTTCATCAATAATTCTTGAATAACAAGTCAAATTGGGATTGTTTGAAAAATTAGAAATAATAAAAAAAAAATAGCTTTAAAAAAATATTTTTGTATGGGAAATAAGAATTCGAAATCTTCTGGAATTTCAAATATTTCTTCTTGTTCAAATAGGTTGGGTAAATTTAAAAAAAATTTGGAAAATAAAATTTAATTAAAGTCCTAATTTTTTTTTATTGTAAAGATAATAAGATTGTTGTTTTTGGGAAAGATGGATCAGGTGAATTTTGGAAATAAATTATCTCTCATGAAAAATAGAAGATCTATTTTTGGAAATATATTCATTTTTATGATTTTTGAATTTTTGTTTAAAATTTTAAATGATATTGAAGGAAAAAGCACAACAACAGTCCGATTTACACAATGTATTTTTGTTGAAGAATTAGATCCAACTATAGAAGATTCATACAAAAAGCAAGTGATAGTAGATGAAGAAACTTGTTTGTTAGAAATTTTAGGTAAATTAAAAAGATTTTTTGTCTCAATATTTTGAAGAGAATTTTGATTTATTATTTTAATTTTACAAGATACGTCAGGTAAAAATTTTTTTTTTCTCCATTTTTGTAGAAAATGATAATATGTTCAACAGGAGATGACGATTACAAATCGTTGAAAGACGAGCAAATTAATACAGCACAAGGGTTTTTGATTATTTTCTCAATAACAGACAGAGAAAGGTACAAAAAATAAAAATTTAAGAAATAATGAATTATTTCTGAATTTAAAAAGTTTTGAGGAGGCAAAAGATTATCACGAACGTATTTTACGAGTTAAGGATCTCACTTCTCATATTCCTTGTGTAATTTCTTTTTTTTAAAAACATATTTTTTTTTACAAAATTAATCATGTTAGGTCATTGTCGGAAATAAATTTGATATTAAAGAAGAGAGAGTAATCACCAAAGAAGAAGGATTAAATTTTGCAAAAATTATAAATGTAAAATATTTATTTTTAATTCTTTTATTTTCAATTTTATTTTTTGATTTATTTTTATTTATTATTTTAAAAGTGTCCTTACTTAGAAATCTCAGCAAAAACGGACATTAATGTTGCTGAAGCCTTCTATTCTGTTGTTAGGGAGATTAGAAAAAATAGGAGTGGTGTTAAATGATACAAAATAATATATTTTTGTTTGTTGAATACTGAAAAGCTTTACAATTACCTTTTTTCTCAAATATCTTTGAAAAAAAAAAGGTTTTATTAAATTTAAAGATAAATTTAAATTTGGGAATAGTTTCATTGAAACATCCCCAATTGTTTGAACAAAAATTAAGGATGTTTATTTCTCAATAAAGTTTATGAGATATTTAATACAAATAAAAAAGTAATTTAAATTAATATAAAAAATTCCACCCCAAATTTAAAAAAAAAAATTGAAAGAGAAATCATCAAAATGGGAAATAATAAAACAAAATCAATAAGGATTGATAGTAATTTTAATTGATTTCACAATAAATTTAATTGATTTAACCATAATTTTCTTTTTAACTTTATTAAATTTAAAAGTAATAAAGATTGTGGTGATAGGAATGGGTGGAACTGGTAATTCAAAAATATAATATCAATTAGATATTTATAAATCCATTTTTGGAAATATATTCACAATAAAAAATTTCATTATCAAAAATCAAGTATATAAAAATTATTTGTTGAAACGATCTTGATTTATTGATTTCTTTTTTTTCAATTTGATTCTTGAGGACATTTAGAAGAATATAATTTGTCTCTTTAGAATTTCAATTTTTTTTTTAATAATCTGCGAATCTTGACTATAAATATAGGTTTCTATGAAAA
>JAMYWO010000519.1:0-14664 GCA_024220525.1 Cochliopodium minus | reverse complement strand
AAACAAAAAACAAAAAACAAAAAACAAAAAACAAAAAACAAAAAACAAAAAACAAAAAACAAAAAACAAAAATAAAAAATAAATTATAAAAAATAAAAAAATAAAAAAATAAAAAAATAAAAAAAAAATATTATTTAGTGCAAACATTGGGGGTTTGTGTTGTTGATTGCAGTTGGGCAAAGTTGGATGAAGTCCCATTCTCCAAACTCAAATCAGATCATCCAAGATTACGTAAATAAAAATAAATAAAAAAATAAAAAAATAAAAAAAATAAAAAACAAAAAAAAAAAATAAAAAATAAAAAATAAAAAATAAAAATAAAAAAATAAATAATAAAAATTTTCAAAAAATAAATAGTTCCTTTTCTTTTGGCGGCAAATCCTATTAATTACGGTAAACCTTACAAGTTGTCTTGCGCTGAAGCTATTGCTGGAAGTCTGTATATTTGCGGATTTCAAGAAGAAGCCAAAGACCTAATGAGCAGATTCAAATGGGGGCAAAGTTTTTTCGCTTTGAATGAATTTTTGTTGAATGGGTAAATATTTTTATTTTTTATTTTCAATAATTTAAATTATTTTTTAATTTTTTATTTTTTTATTTAAATTGCTTAATTTTATTTTTCAAACAGATATGCAAACTGTAAAGACTCTGTTGAGGTGATCGAATTCCAAAACAAATACATTGAAGATTGTCAAAAAGAACAGATAGAGAAAAAAGAGAACAGCGCTCAATACGGCGACGATCCATTAGCAGGAGAGTTTAGCGATGAAGAAGATGTTGAATACATTTAAAAAAAAAAAAAAATTCCAATAAAAATGATTTATTTAAAAAAAAAAATAATCAAAAAAATAAAAAATAAAAAATTAAAAAATCCAAAAAAATTTTTTTTAATAAAATTTTTGTCTGATTGAATGCAATTTGTCTGTAAAGTTTTGATAACTGTGGTCGATTGAATCGTAGATTTTTTGGAGAAAAGTTCTTCTGGCCTGTGTCTCCGACTGTTTCAGGAAAAGTTTTTCGGAGACTACAGTGATGTCTTTGGGGAAATCAGAAACGTTGCAATCTCTCATCATGTTGATCAAAGACAAGATAATGTTGGATTCGTGTCTGACACAAACTTTTTTTCAATTTTAAATTTAATATTAATTTTAATTGATTAAATCAATTTTAATTTAAGTTTTAATTTTAATTGATTAAATAAATTTTTTTTAATTTACCAAACGCTTCTAAAATCAGATCTTTAAATTTTGTGAACATAATTGAATCTTTTCCTCCCAAAAATTCAATCTTTTTAAATAAAAAATAAAAAATAAAAAATAATAAAAAATAAAAAATAAAAAATAAAAAATAAAAAATAAATTAATAAATTTATAAAAATAAAAAAAGAATTACCATACTCTTTTGGGGAAAAAAAAATAATTAATTTTTTAAAATAAAAATAAACCAGATTATTTCTTTTACACTATGAAGTCTCATGCTTGGAGGATCCAAACCAATCATTTTGAAGTAAGAATTTCTTTTGGGATCCCTGTCAAACAAGAAACCAAAGTCAATGTGGAAAATCCTTCCGGAATCTGACAAAAGAAGATTTCCCAAATGTCTGTCTCCTATCCCCAAAAGATATGTCAACAAACAATAACCCGCCAAACTCTTCAAGAAAACTAAATCGTTAAAAAATAAATTTTATTAGTTTATTTTTAAAATTGTCCTATTTTTAATTTTTTTTTTTTTTAATTTTTATTAATTTTTAATTTTTATTTTTTTATTTAATATTTATTTTATATTTTTTATTTTTTTATTTAATATTTATTTTTTATTTGATTTTCATCTTATTTTTATTTTGTTATTTTTTATTATTTTTTTTCGAATTTTTTGTTATTTTTTATTTTTTATTTTATTTTTTTATTTTTAATTTTTTAACATTATTTTTCATTTTTATTAATTTTTATTTTTGGTTTTTATATTTCTATTTTTTATTTAATTTAATATTTATTTATTTTTATCATTTATTTTTATCATTTATTTTTTAAAATATTATTTAATATTATTTAATTTATTTTTAATTTTTTAATTTTTTTTTGTTTTTGTTATTTTTTTATTTTTTTAATTCTTATATTTAATTTTTTTAGTTTTATACCTTCAACAACTTCAGGTTTGATGTTGTTGGGTTGGGAGGGATCGGGATGTATCTCAGAGAAATGTTGTGCGAAAGACTTTCCCTTCTCTATGAACTCCTCTACTGGGTTTGAGTTGGGCACAAACTGAAGAATCCCACAACTCTTGTCTATGGCCAAAACTCTTTTAAAAAATAAAAATAAAAATATAAATAAATTTAAGAAAATTTAAAAAAAAAAATAAAAAATTAATTAAAAAATTAATAATTAAATAAAAAAATAATAAATTATTTTTATTTAATATTTGGTATAATTTAAAATATTAATAAAATATACATTTTAAAAATAAAAAATTAATTACTTGTATGGTGTAAATTCCATTGAAAGATGTCCTCTGTTTTGAAATATCTTTTGTTTTGAAGATGGTTAAATTTGACTATTAATGTTAAATTTTTTAAAAAAATTTTTTTACTTGATCCATTACATTTATGATTTGGATAACCAGTTGGTCTTGTCTGAAGAAAAAAGTCAAAAATAAAACATTAAAAAAATATAATAAAAATAAAATAATAAAAATAAAATAATAAATAAAAAAATAAAAAAATAAAAAAACAAAAATAAAAAAATAAATAAAATTAAAACATTAAAATAAAATAAACAAAATAAATAAAATTAATAAAATAAAAAATAAATAAAATAAATAATAGAATAGAATAAATAAATATAAAAATAAAAAAAACTAAATAAAATAAATAAAATAAATAATAGAATAGAATAAATATAAAAATAAAAAAAATAAAAAAATAAATATAAATAAAATAAAAAATAAAAAAAATAAAAATAAAAAAATAAAAAATAAAAAAATAAAATAATAAAAAATATAAAAAAATAAAAAAATAAAAAAATAAAAAAATAAAAAAATAAAAAAATAAAAAAATAAATAAAATAAATAAAATGATAAATAAAACCTTAAATCATCTTGTTCTTTGTAAATGATGGAGTAAAGAGAATTGTCAACAGTGGTAAAGGTGAATTTAATGGGACGAGCGTTGGAGCTGAATACGTGGCATTTTTCTGGGACGATCCCTGTCACCAGTACGTTTTTGTCCAATGGTAAAGGTAGTGGTGGATCGAAAGTTTTCAAAAACGAGTATTGACCCTCAAGTAAATTATTTAATTCTGAAAAAATTGAATTAATTTAAATATAAATTAAAACAAAAAAATTTAACTAAAAATGTTTAAAAAAATAATAAAAAACATGACTAAAATGTAATAAATTTTTTAAAATATAAAAAATTTTTAAAAATTCAATATTAATTGAAAAATTAATAATAACAGATCCATTAAATAAAAAATAAAAAATAACACTATTTATTAAAAAAAAATAATGGTTCTTGTTTACAATGATAATAATTAAAATAAATAAAAAATTATTGATTAAAAAATAAAAAATAAAAATTCAAATGTTAATTAAAATGAAAAAAATTGATATAAAAATTTAAATCAACAAAATAATTTTAATTATTGATTTAAAAAATAAAAATAAATAAATAAATAATAAAAAATGAAAATAAAAAATAAAATTTTGTAAGAAAACCTTTATTCCTCGACTTTATCCAAACAGATTTTTTGAGTTCAGTCGAAATCTCTTTTAAACACTGAACCAACTTGTCTTGTCTCTCAAAAGTTTCCTTGAGATCATGGGAGAACTCGGTGGAATGAAACTCTTTCAGGAAAAGGCGGTACTTCGGGTCAATTTTCTCTGTGTTGAGATACCATCTGAAAAGAAAACTTATTTCTTCGCTTTCTATGCTTTTTTTCATCAGGAAATTGAAGAGAGGTGAATCTTTCATCTTGAATTCATTTCTTTTTTTTTTTTTTAATAAAAAAACAAAAAAAACATTTTAAATTTAATTAAATTTGAACAAAACAATTTTAATGAATAATTTTACAAAATTTTTAAATAATACTAAAAAAATTTAAAAATAATAGGAATAAAATTTAAAGAAAAAATTGAAAAAAAAAATGAATTAAATCAAAATTTAATGAAAATTGTTGGCGTAGATTAAAAAATAGAAATAATTGAAAAAAAAAAATGAATTAAATCAAAATTTAATGAAAATTTTGGTTAAGAGTAGATTTAAAATAAAAATTGATTAAATATAGAAAAAAAAAAATCAAAAAATAATTAATTTGAAAAACAAAACTTTTTTCAATAAAACTTTTGAAAATAAAAAAAAAAATTAATAAAATCAAAAAATCAAAATAAAAAAAAATTAAAAAAATTGAAATAATTTCAACCTCAAAGCCTGGACAAGAGAAAACATACAAGTTTTCAAATTTTTGATAGAAAACTCTCGCATGCACTCACAAGCAAACCTCCTCACCTTCAAGTGGGAGAAATCATGGTGGTCCTGCAGATACTCCAAGGCCTGCCAACTGCTGGGTCTCTCCCACTTGTACAACATGAAGAGGGAATGTGACACTTGCTCCTCGTTGTTCCAATTTACTGAATGTAAAAACTTGGCGAGTGCTTCCGGTCTTTTTGATAAGAAGTACTAAAAAAAAAAAAAAATTATAAATTTTTATTATTTATGATAAACTTTTTTAAATTATTTTTTTATTGATTATTTTTTTATTTTTTAACAATTTTTACATTTAAAAATTTTTTTTTTTTTGTTATTTATTTTTTATCATTTTTTTTTTTTATTATTATTTTTATTTATTTATTTTATTTTTTTTGAATACTTGATATTTCCAACACAACTGCTTCTCTTCCTCTGTCAATTCTTCATTGGGAGGAATTCTGAGAATAGCATCCAACTTAATCTTGTCACTTGGATTTGGTTTTCCTTGGTAAAAAAAAAATTAAAAATAATGATGTAATAAAAAAAATATTAAATAAATAATAAAATAATAAAAAATAAATAATTAAAAAATTGATAAATAAAAATCAAAAAAAATGATAAATAAATAAACTTAAATTTAGATTTAGAAATAAAATATTTAAAATAATAAAAAATAAATCATACAGATACAGATAAAAAATATATAAAAAATATTTAAAATTTTAAAAATATAAAAAATATTTAAATTTTATAAAAAATAAAAAAACAAAAAATATAAAAAATAAAAAGAAATTATTTATTTTTATTTTTACCTTCAAAATCAATGAAATTTTTTCCATCATCCAAAGCCCACATTTTATTCTCGACAGGATTATTATGAGTGGGGTCGAGAACGAGCTCGGTGATGTACTCCTCTTCGGCATAGATTTTGGTTTTCTTTTTGGGCTTTCTCTTCTCTGGGTCAAGAGATTCATTAAGTGGTTTTTCAAAATACTTTATTTCTAAAAAAAAAAAAATAAAAAAAATAAAAAAAATAAAAAAAATCAATAATTTAATAAAAAAAATCAATAATTTAATAAAAAAAAATAAAAAAATTAAAAAATAATAATAATTTAAAAAAAATTAAAAAAAATAACAAAATTATAATTTTTAAAATAAAATAAAAATAAATTAAATTGAATAAAAATAAATTAAATTAAATAAAAATAAATTAAATTAAATAAATTTAATAAATTAATTTTAAATAATTTATTTTGCCTTGAGTGAACATTGGAAAAACAACAGTGAGATAGGAATTGCTGCTTTTCTTAATTTCTTTGTTTCTCAACAAATCAACGTGGTTAAAAGTAATGTCGTCCAACCAACTAACCTTTACAAAAAAGATCACAAAACACAAACAAAATTTTAAAAAAAATTTAATTAATTTTTAATTTTCAAATTTTTTGATTTTTTAATTTTTTTAATTTTTTTAATTTTTTAAATTTTTAAATTTCAAATTTATATTTTTTTATTTTTATTTTTTTTGATTAATTTTCTTACTTTTGGTATCATGTTCCATTCATACTTTAATATTTCTCTCTCTAAGTCATCATATTTCTCTGCTTTTTTGTAGTTGGGAGTGAGAGAAGGCTCGTTGACACCATCCCCCTTTTTATCTTCGGACAAATACAATTTGGTTTTTCCTCTAATGAAATAGCCCCTAATAAAAAATATTTTTTAAAGGAAAAATAATGATTATTAAAATAATTAGAATAAAAATAAAATTAATAAATTAACAAATAAAAATAATCTATTATTATTTATTTAAATATCAAAAATCACAATAAAATTATCTCCTAAAAAAAAATGTCATCAAAAAAAAAATGAAAAATAAAAAAAAATATCTTTGAAAAATAAAAAAAAATATCTTAAAAAAAAATAAAAATAAAATAAAAAATGAGCTAATAATTAAAAAATTTTTTACTCATTATCAAAGATGGGTATGGATGTACCTGCCAATATCCTTGAATTATTTTCCACCACACCCACCTTGTTGATCTTTTTGCTCCATATGGTCAAAGCGAGCCTGGTTTTCTTTGGCAAGTTGGAGATTTTGAAGGGGAACTGAATCATCTCGTTTGTTTTGTTGATTATTCTCGTTTTGATATCTTGAAATAAAAAATTTTAAATTCAATTTGAAATTAATTGATTTATTATTTTCGGCGAAATATAAATTTATATTCAAAAAAAAAAAAATTTTTTTATCTTACACAATGTCTTTGCTATATTGAAACATAATTTTTAATGGTTGTCATTATTTTCAAGTTTGTTAATATTTTTGCTTTTCAAAAATTTTTTTATTACATGTCTGTTCTCCACATAAGCTTATTCCATCCGAATATAATTGTGCAGTGATGTATATATTATGGATTGTATCGAGATATTCATTGTCATATTTAGGCAGATTCTTCACATCTATCTCTGATCTTCAACCATTCAAAATATGAGATTCATAAATATAAATAAAGTTAAAAATAAATTTGGATTACATCTTTATATCAAGATTATCATCAACCATATAGCTCAATATTTCTTGCATTTGATTGCTATTCTTCATTTTTTTTTTTTAAGTGAAAAATTAAAATATTGGTAAAATTTTTAAGAAGGTAAATATCTGTCTTTATCTAGATAATTACCAAGGCTATAAATTTATTCACTTGAAACAAACATCATTCATTTTATTGGAATTTGATAAAATAAAAAATTGGGAATGAAAAAGTATCTCAACAAAATTAGATTGGACAAAAACAATGATTATCATCTATTCTTCTTTTTCTTATGTATGATCTTATCCACATTCTTTACATCTGGAATAATATTTGGTAAAATAAAAATTTTTTTTTTTTTTTTTCAAATTAGGGACTTTTATTTATTTCCAAAAATAGGATGGCCAGCTTTATTATTGGTGTTTTTGAAAGAGGGACAATATTCTCAATATTGTGAGATAGATAAAGAAGGAATTAAAAATGTCAACAAAATTTTATTTAAATTTTAATTAATTTTAAAATTGAAATTAAAATATATTGAATAAATAGTGCGAAAAACAAAATTTGAAACTCAATCTCATTTTTACAGTGGCCTCTTTTTCATCCTTGTTTTCATTAATGATATTTGGAGTGATGTTGGACAAATTCAAAAACAGAATTACTTTATTGATCTCCACAATCCTTTTGTTTATTGGATGCACAATGAGTGGTTAAAAAAAATTTTAAAAAAAAATTATTTATCTTTTTAAAAAAATAAAAGGTTTTTCCAACAGTAAAAACAATTTATGGGTTTTGTCATATAGTATCATCGGATCTTCCATTTCAGGTTATTTAAATTTTTTCAAAAATTTGTTGAAATATAAATTTTAAAAAAAAATTTTTTAAAATAAAGGAGTTTTTGTTAGCATTCTTTCAGCTTCCAAATATTTTAAAACGAAAGAAAAAACAACCATTTCAAGTGAAAAATTTTTTTTAAAAAAATTAATTATTTATTTCAAAATAAAAATGAAAATTTATAGTTTTATCTAGTTCTTATAACCTTTCCACGGTAGTTTTTGTGATTTATAAAGTAATAAATTCTTATACTAATTGGACATTGAACTCTTTCTTTTTGTCATACAACATTGTCCCTGTAAATAAAAAAATTATCAAAAAATAAATGAAACTTTAAAACTAAAAAAATCTATTTAATATCAAAAAAAAAAAAGTGTTTCTTATTATTGATGCTGATAATCTGGCCCGTAAACAAACAAAAAATAAAGATCAAAAGCAATGAATTGTTCAAAGAAGTAAACTTTGAAGAAGAAAAAACAAATGAAGAAAACAATTTCAAAATAATACCTTGCTCACCAGAAGAAAGTGATACAGAGGAACAAAAAGAAAATGAAATAGAAGAAGAAGAAATACAAATTCAAAAAAACAGAGGATTGTTTGAAAAAAAAACACTGTTGCAAGTGTTGAAACATCCTTACGCATATTTGTTTGCTTTTTACTATTGCATATCAAACATGTGGATAACTTTTTATTTGGGGAGTTTGGAGCCTCGAATGCAAAGAGTTACGAACCATAACCAATCTCAAACGGATTTGTTGATTACCATCTATTCCTTTGTCATGCCCAGTTCTTTCGTTGTTTCTCCGTTTTTCGGACATTTCATTGAGAAGAAAGGAATATTCATCACTATGATTGTCACTCATTGTACTGGTTTATTGTGGACGTGTTTGATTGTGCATGATTTCAACATCTACTTTGAAATTGTAAATTTTATCATTTTTAGGTAAATTTTTTATTTTTAAATTAATTTTTTTAATTTTTTTTTTCAAAAGTGTTTATGATAACATGTTTTTTGCTGCACTCAATAATTTGATGATCATTTCTTATGGCTATCCAAATCTTG
Organism: Cochliopodium minus; assembly: GCA_024220525.1. Taxonomy (NCBI): domain Eukaryota; phylum Discosea; order Himatismenida; family Cochliopodiidae; genus Cochliopodium; species Cochliopodium minus. The sequence continues at coordinate 5,780 of JAMYWO010000519.1, read as the reverse complement.
GAAAGACAATAGGTGTTTTAAATATGTGTGCTGCTTTTAGTTCTTTCCTTCAATACCCTCTTCTCAAGTTTTATTACTACCTTGGAAATTTCACTATCATCAATTTAATGCAACTTTTTGTTTTATTATTGTTCACTTTGTTTATTCCATATTTAAAAGCAATTTTGAATAAATACAGTCAAAATTGAATATGAATTATTTTATTTTTTTTCTTTCAAAAAAAAATTAAGATATTGGGCATCAAATGAATGCATTATAGATAGAGTGGTTTCAAAAGAACGCATAATAATACTATTATTATCAGATGAAAATTTCATAAAATATTTTTCTACAAACTTAATTTGAAAAATAAAGTCATTATAAAAAAACCTTAATTTTTTGAATATATTAAATTTCATAATATTTTATTTTCTTAAAGAAAGCCACCAATGAATTCCACATTTTGATTTATATTTTGTTGGTAAATTCATTCATAGAGAATTTAATTTTGGGAATCAATCTTGTAAAAGAAGAATTATCAAAATGATATAAATTCTGGTTTTTTTTGGATATTGGTGTAATTTTCCCATCCTTACCATATCCAACACTTATTGAGAAATGAGAATAGGTTTAAAAAATGGGGCGTTTGTAATCACTTTTTTTATCGCTTTTCCATTAAAGGGAAATAGCAATATTCTAGAATGATATCATTTTTTTTTTTATTATTTTGATCATTATGTTATTAAAATTTATAAAAAATAAAAAAATTTCAGATATATTAATAAACAGAGACGATCAATCAAATTTAAATTCATATAATCTCAATTCCTTTCTCAAAAAGGAAGTGGGAAATCTTGGAAATGATCAACAAATTATCTTTTCTTTCAAAAATAATATATTTACACTTGCTTTTTGAATATATAAATAAAAAATAAATTGTTTGATTAATTAACACCACATAATGAAATAAGAAGTACAAAGAAAATAAAATTATCAACTAAAAATTAAAACCAAAAAAAGATTTTCGGTTTATTTTAATGATTATTTCAAATAAAATGAATTTGGGAACTTTTTGGTCTCTTGTACGCTGATATCTCTTCAAAACCAAAATGAAACATAATACAGCCTCCTGAAAATATTTACAACAAGAAGGATGTAAGGAGATATCCCACTTCAAATTCCCATTCAACATATAATCCAGCTTTTTGCTGTTGGAAGAAGATAGGAATCCAATTTGAAGTTTAGTGATGGAATTATTTTTTTGAAGCAAATCTAAGAATGAATTTAAAAGATTTTTAATTTGTATCTGAACGATCTTCAAGGTTTTTAGTGTATGATTATACTGCAGAGAATCAGATAAATCCATCAAAATTTCATCGTTCAATTTATTCATGCTGAGATTGATGGATATAAGAGAGTTATTCTTCTTCAATGCACTCGAGATCTTTCCAAATGAAATTTCATTCAATTTTAATTTCGATAAATTTATTTTGGCGAGTGTATCATTCGATATCAAAGCATCACAAAACAAATCGAGGTTATTCTTCGCAGATTTGCAACCAATCAAAGTCAATTTTTTAATTGTACGATTCGTTTTGAGATTTATAAAGAGATTCTCCCAGAAACCATCCGTAAATACAAAATAGGATAGAATCAAAGAGGATATCGATGCATCTGTTAGGATTTTCTGCAAGAGATAATCTTCATCGAAGAATTCATTCAGTTCATCCTCATTCAAGCCTATTTCATCATAGAATATTTCCTGCAGATCAAGTCTCCCCTCTTTCATCAATTTCAATTTTTCATCCATCCATTCTATCTTCTTCATTTTTTTTTTTTTTGCTTTTCAAAAATTTGATAGTATTATTGTTTTCACAGAAATTGAAAATTATTAAACATTTTAAAAGTTTTTTATTTGAAAATAAACAATTTCGAAATTTTTTTTTTTTGAGAACACAACTCAAAGTGGGTAATTGTTATCTAAAATACCAGAATCAATTTTAAGAATGGACATCAACAAAACATTAGCTCCATTCACAATGTCTTTCATTTCGGTGTGTTCACTCGGAGTATGAGAAATTCCATTCACAGAAGGAATGAAAATCATTCCAGTGGGAGTAAATTTAGCAGCATGTTGACTGTCATGACCAGCACCTTTGATAAAAATTAATAAAAATTAAAATAAAAATTATAAATTTTAAGAATAAAAAAAAGATTTATAAATTTTAAAAAAATTAAAAAATTTTTAAAAAATAAAAAATAAATTGAATTTTTTTAAACCTGATTGCATGGACCTAGTCTTCAATTTTAATTCTTGAGCGCTCGTCAAAATAATGGATCTTATCCTTTCATCCATTTGGGCAGGTATTGCAGCATGAGATGTATGTTCAATAATAAATTTGGAATCTTTTTTAAAAAATTTAAAAATAAATAAAGCAGAAAATAAAAAGTTAAAAATAATTAAAATTTACTTGGAACAACATCAGAAGAGATTTCTTTTGCCCTCTTTTCTATTTTTTCAAATAAAGAATAAATAACAGAAATATCTGTGGATCTAATTTCCAAAGTGAGTTCAACTCTCCCTGGAACTACGTTCGGACTTATTGGATCTATTTTTTGGAGTGTGACTGTTCCTACTTGTTTTCCGTTGACGCTTTTAACGATGTCGTTAACAGCTATTACGAAATGGGAAGCCTAAAAAATTTTAAAATTTTAAAATTAAAAAATTTATGAAATGAAAAAAAAATGTTTTTAAAAATTGAGAATAAAAAAAAATCATAAAAATATAATGTAAAATTAATAAAAATAAAAATATAATGTAAAATAAATAAAAAATAAATGAAAATAGAAAATAAAATTAAGATTTATATTTCGATTTTTTAATAATCTTTTTTAAATTTACTAACAGCTAAAAGAGCATCCACACGTTTATCCATGGGAGTAGTTCCAGAGTGGTTGGGAGATCCAATTACAGTGACTTTCCAGTAGTTGAGACCAACTATTGAGTTCACAACACCTATTTCATCTCCGCTGTCATGAAGAACTCCTTTAAAAAAAGTTTAAAAAAATCTAAAAAATTAAAATCATTTAAAAAATAAAAAATTAAAAATAATATAAAACGAAAAAATAATGTTTTCAATAAATGAAAAAAAAATGAAATATTCATTTTTTAAGGAGATATGTCTCATGCCTCCTTGTTCAATGTGCAACTCTAAGAAAGATTTCCACTGACCCATTTTTTTCTTTACGTTATTTATCATGGAAGAGTTTCCTCCAACATAATTAATTCCGTCTCCTATTTTCTTGGAGCTGTGCGAAACGAAACTCATGTTTGTCTCACCTACAAAAGCATGTGATCCCACAATACCTCCTTCTTCATTCTAAATAGATTTTTGAAATGACAAATAATAAATAAAAAAATAAAAAAATAAAAAAATTAAATATTAAAAAAATTCGAATTAAAGAAAAATGTTTTATATAATCAAATTATTAAATTTTTTTAAAATCAAATAAAAGAAAAATTATTAAATATGAAAATAAAAAATGATGAATGAAATATATTAAAAATCAAAAATCTTTTTAATTTAAATTTAATATTTTTTTTTTTTTTACAGAAAATATTGCTATTTGTAAAGGATTTGTATTTTGAAAGTTGTTTTCTACTAATACGTTCATAGTTTCTATCGCTGCAACAACACCAACGTTGCCGTCAAAGTGTCCTCCAAGAGGTACACAATCTATGTGGCTTCCAAAAACGATAGGTTTCACATATCCATCTTTTCCTTCTCTATATCCTAAAATTTTATTTTAAAAAATTTATTTATAAAAAATAAATAAAAAAAAATTTTATTTTGAAATATGGCGCAAAATTTTTTATACCATAAATATTCCCTGCTTCATCAATCTCTGTTGTCAGATTCAAATTATCCTTCATATATCCTATCAAATAATTTCTCGCATCCCTATCATACGATGAATATGCCACCCTTCTGTTCCCTCCAGTCTTCTCATCGTATCCGAATGTCTTCATCTTGTTGAAGAGCCTCTCCAATCTCTCTTCATTCACCTTGAATGATGGTATCGTCGATGTAAATTGTTCTCCTTGATTATATGATGGGAATAGAATCATGATGATAGACAATACTACAAATAATAGTCTCATTATACACCCTTATATTTTTTTCTAATTTGAAGCTATTTTTTTAAAAATTATTTTTGATAGTTCTTTGAATGAGAATCAATGATTCATGTGAGGTATTGATGGAATAAAACATGATCATTGAAAATTTCGGAGTATTTTTAATTATATTAATATTATATTAAAAAAGATCAATTGTTCTAATCATGATGTTGAGATATTCTATTCTCAGTCAAATTGATTCAAAATTCATGCAATATTCTTTTTGATAATTGTTGATATTTTAAATATTCACTTGAAATAATTTTTTCGGATTTACCAACCTTTTTGTATTATATCTCATCATTTCTCAATAAGATAATCAACATTCATCTTTATGTGGTCTTGATAATTTTATGAAATTAATGTGAATAAAAAAAAAATTGATTAAGGTATGGAGTTGAATAAAGAAGATGTAAGGAAGAGAATAGAAAAAGGGGATGATGGAGTATGTAAATTAATAGCAGAGAAAGATGATGGCTTGGTGTATTTGGCTGCGAGATACAATTGCCCGAAGACATTGGAGAAATTGCTGGAATTGGGATCAAATCCAAATGCATTAAGTAATATACATTATAATGAAATAAATATACCTTCTGAATGAAATGAAAATCGTATTATGTTTCAATATTTTAATGAAAAATGAAAAATTTGATAAATTTCATCAAATTCAGAATTAAATATGATCCGTTTATTAATTTTAAGAGATCCAAATTTAAACTGATCCAACAAATATATCATTTCATAAATCTGAAAAAATATTTTCAAATAAAAAACTTCTTAATTTTCAAATGATTTTCTTCGAGTAATTTGGAAACATTGGAGTTTAATTTTTAAAAATACTATTTTGTTTATTTTAATGAAAATTTTATCATTTTTTCAATTTTTTTTGAATTAAATTTTATTTATAATTTTATTTTTGATTTTTTATTATTTATTTTTTATTTATTTCTTGTTTGAAAGATAACACAAAATCAAAAAGCACAGCACTCCATGGAGCATGTTGGGGAGGAAACAAAGAATGCGCCAAAATACTCATAAAATTCTCCGCCAACCCAACCATCAAAAACGAGTATGAAGAATTGGCAGTGGACAATGCAATAAACAGTCAACATAGAAAGGACACTCAACTTGTCAAGATGATGCAAAAATACATGTCTACATACGAAAAGGAAGTTAAATCGAAAAATTCCGACAGTGAAAAAATTTCCGATAAATTAATTTCCGACCTTTCTGTTTTAAAAGTTTCAGAGAATAACGGTTTGAAGTTTCCTGCCTTTAATCTCACCAAAGTAAATGTTCTCAAATTGAATGTTGTTCAAAAAGATGTAAAAGTTTTTATTTTATTAACTTTTATTTTTATTTTTGTAATTTATTTATTTATATTTATTTATATTTATTTATATTTATTTTTATTTATTTTTTTATTTTTTATTTTTTATTTTTTATTTTTAATCATTATTTTATTTTTCTTATTTTATTTTTGATTTTTATATTTTAATTCTCACATTATTTTTTTTTAATTTGTTTTCAACAATTTTTTAAAATTTAATATAAAGTGAACGAAAAACAAATTGCATTCCCTCAATGTAAAGATTCAGACACCATCAACACTTTCTACTGT
>JAMYWO010000517.1:3207-20214 GCA_024220525.1 Cochliopodium minus | reverse complement strand
ATATTAGTTGTGAATTGTATTTTGTTATTAAACTTTTTCAAAACTTTTTTAATTGTATTCAAAGATGACATTACAAACTTGGTAATCATTATTGCAATAAAAATAATTGTCGCTAGCTCTTAAGCTCAAAGACTGACCTTTGGCCTTGAAACTCTGGCATTTCAACTTATTATCTTCAAGTTCAAAGTAAGAAGCTTCAAAAGCATATTTGTAAACACCAACATAATCCCCAAAATAACAAGAAAGATAGTATCCAATGTAAGGTCCTTGTGAAACTTTGATGATCATCTTATTATCTTCCCCTGTTTTAGAGAAAACAGTTGCCTGTGTCTTTTCTTGTGTTTTGGTACACCATCCCTTTTGATCTAAAACAACATAACCATTATTTGTACTTATTCTGAATTCAATCATAATTTCTTTTTATTTTTTTTTTATTTTCTAAAATTCTTTATTTTTTAATTAAAAAGATATTTAGACATTTAATCAAACTTAATTCACTCAAACATCAGTTTGAAGATTGAATATAAATCCTATTTTTAATGAAATCATACTAATAAAAAATTGATTAAAAGAAAAAGAGGATAAAAATTTAGAGAACTAAAGTTTATTCAAATAGTTTTATTGACCCAATTAATTAATTTTGTGCTTTGGAGAATTTACACAAGAAGTACTAGAATTTTTTAAGCTTCCACAACAACCCCTATTTATAAAAATAAAAGGGTTTTTAAAACTAAAAGGTGTAGTTTAGGAAATAATTTACCAGTGTTGAGAACCAATGTTAAATTTTATCTTGAAAACACATCCAATCCCACAATCTGAATATTTATCATGCCATTTTCCTGTGTGAAGACACTTTTAGGAGAATTAATTAATAAATATATTATAAAACCAAACAAAAGATTTTGGAAGGTTTACATGTCCTTTTTTGTTATTTTCTTTGTAATAATGTCTTTTGCAAACAGAGCAAGTAGGTAAACCAGGAGGTTTTATAGTTTTAATCTCTACTATTTGATTGTCATCTTCCACGTGCTCTTCATTTATGAAAACTACTCCAGCCATTTCTTTCTTAAAAATTGTTGGAGAAAACTTCTCATTCAAAGGAACTCTTGTCTATTTAAAAAATTAAGTTTAAAATTTTTTTCAAATTTGTTATTAAAAAATCATTACTTGAAGAATTCCGTCTTTGGGGCTCATGTAAGTTCCATAAATTGTAATTTCTAAAAACAAATGAACAAATTTTTTTCTTTAGTAAGAAAGAATGTTTTGTTTGATATTTACCATTAATGAGAGGATTCTTTTCAAAAATTTTCCACCCATTTGTTGGATTAATCTCTTTTCTATCATCCAACAATTTTTGGTGTCTCTGTTTAAACTGATAAAAATAATTAATCAAACCAATTAATTTTAATAAATAATTTTACCAGTTTTCTTCTATGTATAGAGCTCATCACATCCATTTCTGTGTCGTTACTCCAATGATCAATATTGGTCTGAATTGTGTAAAGAGTATTCTCATCCAAAGTGACTCTATTAAGTTCTTCTGTGCCTGGATTTCTTGTAATTAAACATCCTTCATCCTTATTTTTACCGCACACAGTCAAATAAACTAAAAATAAAAGTAAAAATAAATATTAAAAAGAAATAACCAAAATTATTACCAGGAGCGATTAAATGGCTAGTTGCTGATTTAATATATGAAATTTTTTTTAAAAAAAATTTTAAAAATCAATTTGTGTTAAAAATACCAAGAAATTCCACTGCCGTTTTGTAATCATTTGTGGTGGTACAGATTTCTTATTAAAAAATTTTTAAAAAAATTTTAAATTTTTTTTTGAAAATATTTATCTACCTCTAATCAAAAACCCAATAGGCCAACACTTTCCCATAGCTCTTTTTACTTTTTTTTAAAAAATTGTTGTTAAAAAAAAATTCTTTTGCAAAAACAGTTTACTGTTTTGCCAAAATGATCCATCTTCTGTGATTCTAAAATTGACGGAAATTGAGTATCCTTTTTAAAATGAATAAAAATAAATTTTAATAAAAAAAGCAAAGATATTTCTTACCATTAGGAACGCATCCCGTCAAAATTCCTAAATATCCAGCCCAACTGAAATGAAAAATAAAATAATTTGAAAATGTAAAAAATTATCGAATGCAAAATACCTCGTTGCAAGAAAAACCTAAATTTGATTAAGAAAATGAATCAATAAATTTTTTAATTTCTTACAGTTCTGCCTTTTCTTTGGAAATCTAATTCTCTTTTTTAATTGAAATTTTATTAATTTTAAATAAAATGAATTCAAGTTTTTTACATTGTCTGAAGAAAGGAATTATAAACAAGATAATATTTTTTTCTTTACAAGTTCCCTAAGTTCTGTCATATCCCAGTCCATTGTTCTTTAAAAATTATAAATTCTTTTTAAAAGAGTTTTAAATGTTAAACTACCTTAAATGGATGGGTGTTCCATCTCCTTTCTTTATGATAAAACTTGTACAATGAGCAGAAGCTAACAAACCAAATTAATAACAAATATAAAAATCTTTTTAAAAATGGTTGCCTTCGTAGGACAAGTTCAAGAAAGCAATTCTTCCAACATCCATTCCTAGATTTAAAAAATAAATTAAGATAAATTATAAATAATTTATTTTTTACCTGATCTTTTGGCGATGGCCTTTATATTTTCGAGAAGTTAACAAAGGATATAAAAATTTTTAATTTTTCACCTCCAATTCTTTATGATAAAACACTTTTCCAGATTTTGTTGCTCTTTTCATGATCCCTGTGACTATCTTTTCAACAAGATTTCCTAATATTTGCTTTTAAATAAAAAATTAATTTATAGGTATTGGTATATTCTCTCAATCTTTACCTGCATATCTTGTATCATCTTTGATTCCATCTTTTTGAAATGTGGAGTAAAATCATCCACCACTTGATTCCATCTCTATGTTATCATTATTTATTATTATTGAAAGATATAATAAAAATTTAAAATTTAAGTTCTCTTTACATCTTCTTCAGGTAGATCCAAGTTTATTACTATATAATTGTTTTCAAAATAAATTTAATAAATTTATCAATAAAAATTATTTTTTATATTTTCAAAAATGAGCTTATAAATTCAAAATTAGTTTATTCTTACTATATCTTGGTACAGTTGCAATGACAGGCTTTAGAGAATTGATTAATGTTTTTTTTTTTACAAAAAGATAAATATTCGTTACCTTATTAAAATCTACGTTATATTCTTCTTTCGGAATGAATTCAATGACAATATCTTCTTCTTCCAATACTATTTTTTCTTCAATCATTTTTTGGTAAATTTCAATTTTTTTTATAATTTTATAAAATTTAAAAATTGAAATTAATATTGAAGTAATGACCTCAATTAACTTTAAAAAACAAACATCCCAACAAACTCTTTTAATTTTCCTTTAAAATTTTCCTCTTTTTTTTTATTTCGGTATGATTTTCATCAATCACAATCGACATCAACCAATGAAAGGGTGATGTTTTTCAAAAGTGAAATCATATTTTTAAACCAAAAAAAAAATCAAAAGAAAATCTTCAACAAAAAATCAAAAGAATCTTTTTTTTTCTTTAAAAAACCATTGATTATTTGTCTTTTGGGACCTGTTTGAGCAATTCAAGAATACTAGGCTCCATTTTAGTTGGAGAAGTAGTAGGGCTAGCTCTAGACACAGGAACACCTGAAGAAAAAAAAGAAAGCAAATTAATTTTTAAAACAACATTTTATGAGAATAAATTAAATTACCATCTCTATTAATTAAAAATTTCGTAAAGTTCCATTTGATGGAAGAGCCAAGTACGTTGGAGATTTTAGATCTGAGGAATTCAAAAACTGGATGAGTTTCCTTTCCATTTACTTTTATCTTAGACATCAAAGGGAAGGTAATGTTGTATTTACTAAGAACTCTATCTTTAATTTCGTGATTTTCACCGGGTTCTTGTCCTCCAAACTAGGGTAGAAATTATAAAAAAAAAATGAATTAACTGATAATAAAAAGATCTTACTTGATTACAAGGGAAGGCAATTCTAAAATGAATTTATTTATAATTTTTGGATAATTAAAAAATAACAAAAAAAAGTGTTGCAAAAAAACTTACATTTCCTATAAATTTTTTTTAAAGAAAAATATATCAAGATAAATTTAATCTTATTGTAAAAAAAAACTTTTACCAATCCAGAGTCTCTGGAATTAAAATGATTAAAAATTAAATTAAATAATTAAAAAATGTTTATGGTATTTTACTTATATGATGAATAAAGCTCTTGGAGTTGGGTATAATTGACCTTCGTTAAACCTCAGTTCGTAGCCACATTTACAACCAAAACAACTTTTCCTTTATGTTGGAGCATAGGATGTTCTTTTCCATCGATGTCAGTCGCACTCAACTCCCAAAAAGTGTTTGCAGAACTTTGTACAGCAGTGCTTTCAAGAATAGCCCCACAAGCTATCAATGCTTCGATCCATTGTTCTTGGTCCACAGATTTTTGTGTTGCTATGGTGAGTGCTTCGTGTACACCAGAAATGTTGAAACAATAATATCCCTTTTTACAATCTAATAGGAAATAAATTAGTAAATGTATTTTTTAAAAATTTTTGAAATAAGATTACCTGAAACTTCTTTTACGTTACAAGAAAATTTCGAATCAATGTAAAGTATCTTCCTTGGTTTAATGGATGCTTCGCTGTCGTACAAGTAAAGCTTACCAAGATCATTTCTTAGGACCAAGAAACGGCGTGTCCAGAACTGGAAGCCTTTCACCAAAGCGTAACCTTGTTTCCCTACTTCACAGTTTTGTCTTACTTTTGCAACGGACATCTCTCTGTCATCTTTGCTTCCTTCTTCTTCGTCATCTCTGAATCTGTAGAAAGTTCCATCATTCTTAAATGTGTATTCGTCATTCACTTGATGCATGTAATCGAAATCAATCAACTTATTTCCTAATCAAAAGAATTTTATAATTTCAAAATAATGATTGAAATTTTCAAATGAATATCTTCAAATTGAAAAATTTTCGATAATCGATCAATATAAATCAAAATAAATGAGATTTTGATAATGGATCTCATTGATCAATAATATAGGATCTTATGTTGGGATATAAATTGATCAAAATTATTAAATTCTCACATAAAATTTCATTCCAATTTACCAATTTCTATTGCCTCATTAACATCTTTGGCCTCTTTATTTTTGATTAAGAACTCCACCATTTCGGATCCTACCACAACTTTTTGATATTTCTTTAGAAAGTATCTTCTATCTTTAATGAGATCAGCCAAACCTTTCTGCATTAAATTATTTAAAAGATAAAATGAGTTATTATAAATATAGTTAACAAATAACATGTGATAGAATGTGATGATTAATTAAGGTAATAATAAATCAAAAAGGTATCAAGTGATTTAGAAAATGAAAAAGTAAAATATTACGGAAAATAATCTGAATTTTAATTGTTCAGCCTCTATATTCAATTGTTCATAATCAAGACATTTATCATCTTCCTCTTCTACCACTTTTTCTCCCTTTTTTTCTTCAATTAAAACTATTTCGCCTTGAATTTCTTCATTATTATTTGTCAACAATATATTGGTAACCACATCAGATAATGCCTTCCAAGCATCTTTAGTATTATCATCGAATGATAGCATTCCCAATGCTTTCTCAAGTGAATTTAGCATAGAAATGGTTATATGATTGTAGATCTCCTTATTTGCACCCTTTGATTGTCTTTTTTTGGATTGCTTACTCAAATAAAGAGATACATTCTCCAATGTTTTCAAATTCTTTATTATAAGGCTGAAGAATTCAGAAATTTTGTTTTCTAATTCCTTTCTTTCACTTGAAAATATCTTTGCAGCCTCTTGATTTGATAATACATCTTCAACCAAAATCTCAAAAAATTTTCCTAAATATAATATAATTGGTTAATTTTTGAAAATAGAAAGGATTTGGACGCAAATAAAAAGATCAAAACATTCAAATTTCTTAAAGAGAGCAAATTTTAAAATTTTAATACCTTTTATTTTCTGTATTTTCTCCCAGGATTCATCTATCAATGTAATTTGGTTTGAAGTAATTCCCTGTGACATTTTTGAATTCAAATTAATCTATTCCTTCTTTTAAATTACTTAAAATTAAAGTAAATATAAAAAACTCAACAAATCCTTTTTTTTTTTTATTTGTTTTAAAAAGAAAGGAGATGCAAAGGGGAGATGTTTAACTATTTTCAATTAAAAAATCTCCAAACTGTGAAAAAAATTTGTTTTTATAAAAATTTGATTTTAATTTTGGAGTTTAAATTGATAAAAATGCAAAAGAGAAAAGTAAAATTTTAATCAAAAAAAAAATGAAAGAAGATATTTTTTTTTTGTCACAGTCCTTGGAGTGATATTTTTAAAAAAATTTGTTGTAATACTTCTTTCATTTGATTTTTCGAATCTGCTTTTGTACAAAAATCATGCTAAAAGATTAATGGAAGGTAAATTAAAGAAAAAATAAAGTTTATAGAGTTTTACTTTCAATAGTTGTTTAGCATTCCATCTTAAAGAAAAATTATTTAAATATACAATTTTCACTTTTTGAATACAAGAATTACCTTTGTGATGGATCTATTAAAAGGCATTTACTCAGAAAATCATGAATAGTATCAGAATAAGTTTTTGGAGGTTTTAATTTTGGAGATTCTCCAATGCCCGTTAGAAACATGGCCTTAATACTTGAACTACGATGAGGAGGTTCTCCCTCGCACAATTCTATCAAACATATGGCAAAACTCCAAATGTCCACAGGGTAAGAATGTTGTTGTTTTCTTATCATTTCAGGAGGAATCCAAAAAGGAGACCCTAAATAACTTTCTTTTGGACCGTCTTTCATGCTACAACATAAACCAAAGTCAACTAAATTTATGAATGGAGTTAATATTTTTTGAAGCAAAAGTTGAAAAAATTACTTAATTTAATTTCACCGTTTATACTCATCATAACCTTTGGTAAGGAAAAGAATTGGAGTTAAATTTAGAATATTTTAAAGAAAATTTTACATTAGAACTCTTTATATCCCTGTGACATACTTCTAAGCTATGAAGATGTTCTATTCCCTTGAGTAATTCTCTCGCAGCATAAGCAACCTGGTTCTCAGTAAAAGTATATCCGTCTTTCACTGCATCAGTCAAAGTGCCACCTTCCAAAAATTCCATCACTATCCACATTTCGCTTAAACTTTTGATTACATGTGATCTTTTATACTCTACTACGTTATCATGCTTACACTTTTGAAGGTAATAAACTTCGCATAAATTCATTCTTTTCGATTTTTCGGATAAATGCTCCATTTTTTTAACTGCGACTCTTTTGTTTATTTGAGAATCTTTTGCAGTAAATACTTCTCCAAAACCACTACCAAATTTAATGGATATTTAATTCAAAAAAGATTTATTACTCATTTTTTTATAATATTCAAGATTCAATTAAATATAATTTTGTAGATAATCAGCATATTGTAAAAGAATATTCAATATTATTTTTTATATTGTTGGAATGATGAAATTATTTACCCATCTCCTCTTTTCTTGAATACTCTATATTTTTTTTTCAATTCTAATTCATCATTCACCACTTCAACTATTTTCTCTAGAAATCATTTTAGGATTATAATGGATCAAAATATATTCAAATTATATTAGCATGATTAAAGCTTATAACAAAATTTTTACCTGCTTCGCCCATTATCAATTTAATATCTTCTTTCACTGTTCCATTATTCAATTTAACAATTTTATATTCTCCTTTGAGATTTGCAGATCTTTTTGAAAAGAATTCTTTTTTTAAATTTTCTTTGTCGATCACTCTTGGAGATAATCTATCATTTGAATGCTCTGATTCTGATGGTTTTTTCTTCAAATCAAATTGTTTTTGAGTCATAAATTTAAATGTTCTCCCATTTTCAAAATTCAAGATATTAAGCAATATCTGAAAATTATCGTTGAATTTTTCTTTTGTAATTTGAGTCCTGATCAATTTTTCTTGTATTTTGGGTGGTAATTCCTTGGATAGGTATAAAGTTTTAAAATATCAGTTAATGTTAATCACTTTATTATAGATATTCAACATCCAAAGTGATGGAAGATATTAGTGAAGAAAATCGATTTATATTTAATTATATAGCTTATAAATCAAAAACTTACATCGTAATTGTCAGCGATCACTATTTCAATTTCTTTTTTCACTTCTTTTGGTTTATCATCAACATTCCCATTTAATTTATCTCCACTCGATTCTATTTTTGTTGGTTGATTTCCCATGATTCAAATGATGTTCTTTTGAAAATAAATAATTTTTTGAAAATTTTTTTGTCAATATTTTGGTAAATTCTTGTCAGAAACAAATAATGGGTGATTTTTAGATATATAAATCTATTTTGGAAAGATGATGGGTGAATTTATTCAGAATATTTTTTTTATTTTTTTTTCTTTCATTTTTATTTCAATTTTTTGATTTTAAATATTTGAAGATCTTTGAAAAAGATTGTAGTTTCAAAATATACATCTAATGGTCTTCAATTTTGTTCATATTTAGTAAAAGTCTCTTTTATTAATAGAATTATTTGACTGATATTTAAAGAATCTTCTTTCAACTATCGTGATATTTTCCCTTTGGTAATTTAAATGAGAATGAAACATTATAATTGTATGATTACATTCTCATTGTTGAGATGGATAAATATTTATACATTATAAAACTGAATTTTTTTAATTTTATCAGTTCCTCTCTATCAGTAAACAAACTTTAGAAAGAAACTGAATTATTATGAGAGTTAAAATAACAAATATTTACAAATAGATAAAATATTACTGAGGGTGTGTTTGAAATTTCCAAAAATAAAAAAAAATGTTAAATAAGATTTTAACAATTATTTTCTTGTGTTTCATTTTTCTTTCCACACAGAATAAAATCTTTGTTGATGATTGCATTAAATTGAAAGAATTTGATCATTTCAATGATAAAAGAGTGAATTTGTATTTGACAAAGAATATTGATTGTGATGGGATTTTATTTCCTACTTTAGGTGATGAGAATAACATATTCATGGGAACAATAAATGGAAATAATTACTATATTACAAATTTCTTTTTGAATGAGAAGGGTATTTAAAAATTAAAAATATAATTTTATTTTTTTACGAAAAATTTTATCATAACAAAAGGATTATTCTTAAATGGGAGATATTCAAATGTTTATAATCTCAAATTGATTTATATGGATGATTATATAGATGGAGAAATGGATGGGATTTTATTTAACAATTGTCAAGATTGTTATTTCGAAAATTTTGAGTATGAAAAAGATAAAGATTACAAAAAAAGAATAGACGAGAACTCTGTAACTGCTCCTATTGATGATAGTGTTACACCAACATATACTTCTTCAACTATTGATGAGAGCACAACAATCACTCCTTCAACAACCACTCCTTCAACAATCACTCCTTCAACAGTCGATCCTTCAGCAATAAACCCTTCAACAATCACTCCTTCAACAATTATTCCTTCAGCAACAAACACTTCAACACTCACTCCTTCAACAATCAATCCTTCAGCAACAAACCCTTCCACAATCACTCCTTCAACACTCGATCCTTCAGCAACAAACCCTTCAACAACCACTCCTTCAACAACAAATCCTTCAACACTCGATCCTTCAGCAACAAACCCTTCAACACTCGATCCTTCAGCAACAAACCCTTCAACACTCATTCCTTCAACAACCACTCCTTCAACACTCACCCCTTCAACACTCACTCCTTCAGCAGATACTCCTTCAACAATCACCCCTTCAACACTCACTCCTTCAGCAACCACTCCTTCAACAATCACTCCTTCAACACTCGATCCTTCAGCAACAAACTCTTCAACACTCGATCCTTCAGCAACAAACCCTCCAACACTCACTCCTTCAACACTCATTCCTTCAACACTCACTCCTTCAACACTCACTCCTTCAGCAACCACTCCTTCAACAACAAACCCTTCAACACTCACTCCTTCAGCAACCACTCCTTCAACAATCACCCCTTCAACAGATACTCCTTCAACAATCATTTCCACAACCAATCCTTCATCATCACTTTCTAACACACCCAATCCTTCTGATTCATCCACAAACACAATTATTTCAACAACAAACTCCAATGGGGCTAACCACACTATAAATCAATCTACGAACATTACAGTTGTTCCAACTCAGTCTTCATGTCCTTTAACTTCTCTTTCCAACAGATTATGTGGATATCTTTTCGATTGTGGAAGCTGCAACAATTTAGATACTTCTTCTATTATCAAAACAATTAACACCCAAGAATATTATGAAATAAGATCTCCATTAAAAGTTTCTTCTTTCCAATCTTTCTTCTCTCTTTCAGTCACTTTTCTCAATTTCAATTTCTTTCCTTCTTCACCTTTAGTAACTTTAGTAAGTGGAGGAATTTTTGATGGGAATCTAAATATATCTATAACAGTTCCCTCCTCAAGGAAAAGAACAACCACCAATATTGATGTTATATCTTGTACTACACCTTGTACTGGAAAGTTTAAAAATATAACAGTAAATTTCAAAAACAACAAAAAATGTGAAAGTGTCAAGGCTGATCCTAACTATAACTCTGGTTTGAGTCTTCTTATCAAAGTTGATAAGTGTTCTGGTAGTTTGTCTTCTACTTCTGTAATTTTGATAAGTGTTTTGATTCCATCCTTGTTGATATTACTAGTTGTAATTATTTTATTCGTTTTGAGGTTTTTACAAAAGAGAAAAGTAAAACAATATCAAAATGATTTTGAAATGAATGCAATAAAAAAATAAAAAAATAAAATTGAAGCCAAAAATTGAATGAGTGATTATCAATTATTGAGTGATAACATTCTTATTCAAGAACAAGAGACAATCATTGAAAAATCCATAAAATTATTTGATGCATGTGAAGAAAATGGTGATATAAATGAAATTAAATTTTTGTTGGAATCAAATGCAGATGTAAATTATACTAATGATAAAGGGAATCAACCATTAAATATTGCATGCAAGAACAATATTGATCTGAGCAAAATAAAATTGTTATTAGATGCAAAAGCTGATGTGAATATGAGGAATAAACAAGGTTTCTTTCCATTATTTTGTTCATTCATGACAAATCAATCTGATATCAGCCAAATTAAATTGCTATTGGATTCAAATTCGGATATCAATATTGTCAGTGAATCAAAGGGACTCTCCACATTTCATGTAAAAACAATTATCAAATTCAAATATTTAACTTTAAATCAATATCAAACCTTTTTGATTTACTACATCAATCAATAATATTTAATGATGGATATATCAAAAAAAAAATTTAAAAGCAATATTTTTGACTATAATCTATCTATTCAATTTTTGTCTGAACCTTCATAAACCTTTTTAGGTTGCTTGTTTGGCCAATGTGGATCAGGAAAAACTTCAACTTTTGTTGGATTACAAAGCGGACATTAACATCAAAACTAAAAGAGATACAACCCCAATGCATATTGCATGTATGGAGAACATAGATTTTGAAAAAATCAAGTTTTTAATTGATAACAAAGCAGACATAAACTCAAAAGATACAAATGGTAAAATTTAAGATTTATAAACACCTATTTAATCACATTATTATTCTTTTTATAAAGGAATAACACCTCTCCATCTTGCTTACGATCATAACAATAACACTGAAAAAATCGAACTATTGTTAGAATCTAAAGCCGATGTAAATTATTGTTCAGATATTGGTAATTAAAAAAAATTATAAATTAATATTCATATTTTATTCCCAAAATTTTGTCCAAATAATTATTAAAAGTTTCCCCTGTTTTGTTTGTTGCTTTGGTTGAAGAATATGATATTGAAAAAATTTGTTTGTTAGTTGATTTCAAAGCAGATTTAAATTTGAGGGATACTGAAAATAACTCTCTCCTTTCTTTTGCTATCATAAAGAACTTGGAGATTGATAAAATAAAATTTTTGATACACTCAAAAGTTGACATTAATGGAAAAGATGGTATAAATATTTTCTTTTATTAAAAGTTTAAATTCATTGAACTTTTTTGAATATTTATTCTTTTTAATTATTAAAAGATAAAGGAAATACTCCTCTTTCATTAGCTTGTAAAAAAGAGTTGGTAATAGAGAAAATTCAATTGTTGATAGAATCCAATTCTGATATAAACTCCCAAGATAATAAAGGTCATTCAGCTTTGTCTACAGCTCTTTCTAAGAATTTAGATGATGAAATAATTCAACTTTTAATAAACGCAAAATCTGATCTAAACGTTATTTCGAAGAATGGAGATAATCTTTTTCATTTTCTCGTCAAGAGTTTGAATCCAAATAAAATAAAAATATTGTTTGACAATGGAATAAATCCGAAAATAGAAAACGACAACGGGTGGTCTTTTTATGAAATTGTAAAAAAATTTGACAGGAAGGATATTTTGTCTTCTTCTCTTTTTGATTTATACGAAACTGTTCCCACTTCAAAAAAAAATAAGAATGGAACCATAAGGGAAGAAATTGAAAAATCTATTAATTTCAATTATTGTTCTGCTTCTTTACATGAAAAATATAATCAAGAAACTAGTGAATTTTTTTAAAAATAAAGATACAATCATTTTAATATTTTTTTGATGAAGTTCAACAAGTCTATTTTCATTGTATAACTTGTGATGTAACAGAAAAAAAAGGTATTTATCCTATTTTAATTATTAAATTTTAATCATATCAATACTAATTTTAGTGGTGTGTCTTTCTTGTGCAAGTAAGATTTCTTTTCATTTTATTTTTTTGTAATTTTTTTTTGTTTTCAGGTAATTGCCACGGGAATCACAAGCTCAGTCCTCCTCTTTTCGAAAGCACAAAGTGCAATTGTTCTCATATTCAAATTAATTGAAAACACAAATTTTAAAAAAAAAAACATTAAAAACTATTATTCATTTTGAAAATTTATTAAAAAATAAAAAAATGGAAGAAAATGTTTTGAAGAGGGATGAGGAAAATGAAAATGAAATAGTATTATCTATTCATTTATATTTTGGAATAGGGTAATTTTAACATTGAAAATTTGTTAGTAAAAATGATTGTCAATTGGCTATTGATCAACATTTACAATAATTTGAATAATATATTCTATGTTGAGATATAAAAATTGATCAAATTATATGCAGTTTAAATCACAAAAAACTTTTCATTTATTTCTTATTATTGGAATATTATTCGAAAGGATGGAAGTGAATATAAAAGAATCAAAATATTGGTGTTTTAAATCTATGGAAAAAGGAAATGATCTTGCAAAAGGAATACAAGCATATTTTGGATGGAATACCCAAAAATCATTTGATAGTGCAATTCATTCGGTAATCTCAATAAAAGATATAAAATTTAATCTTCACATCTACCTCCCAATATAAAGGATATTATATTTTAATTAATATAAAGTTTTTATAATTTAGTTTAAACAACATATTGAAAAAGATACAAAAAAAGAAAGAAAAGATACAAGTTATGCATATAATATGTTGGGATACATGTACAAAACTGGACAAGGTACAAAGATAAAAATACAAAAAGCAATAAGATACTACAAAATCGCATGTAAAATGAAGAACTCTCTTTCTTTAAGTAATCTGGCTTGTATTTATGAAGATGGGATTGATGTAGAAAAAAATATGAATTATGCATTAGAACTGTTCGTTTTATTAACATTTTTTAAAAAATTAATTATTATTTCTTAGTTTTGAAAAATCTTCCAATTTAGGAAATAGCATGGTAAAGAGAACATTTATTTAAATGATTCTGTAAAATCAATATTTAATAGGCGATGAATAATGTAAAATTTTTTTACTTTACAAAAATTTATTGAGTATTTATTTTTTTCGTTAATAATAGCTTGCATATGCTTATAAATCAGGAATCAATGTAGCAAGAAATTTAACTATTGCTTTGGATTTATATATAAAATCAAGCAATCTTGGAAATCACTGTGCAATGTAATTTATTTTGATATTTTATTAACTTTATTTAAATAATTAAAAAATTTTTTTTAAAAGGTATAATCTAGCTTGTATGTATGAAAAAGGTAATTTTTTTTTTGACAAACAAATAAAAAAAAGTACTAAAAATAATTAAAGGAGTTCATGTAGAAAAAAACATGGTTCTGGCAATTCAATACTATGAGAAATCAGCTAGCTTGGGAAACTCAAACTCAATTAACAATGTGAAATTAATTTTATTCCGTTTTATTAATTTTTTAATTTTATTTTACTCAGTTGGCTTTTTTGTATGAAAATGGAGTTGAAAATATTTTCGAGAAAGATATGAATAAGGCCATTGAACTTTATATCAAAGCAGGAGAATTGAACAATCCAAGATCATTGTGTAAATTTATTTTTGTTTAATTTTTATTATAAACTCAATGTTCACAAGGTAATCTCGCCATTATTTTTGAAAATGAGAAAGGAGTTAATAAAGATTCAGGAAAATCTTTTGAATACTATAAAAGAGCAAGTGATTTGGGTATTTTATTTTCGTTATTATTTGGGTAATTTTAATATTTTAAAAGGTCTTTCTGATGCAACATTTTCACTTGGAATTTTATATTTAGAACAATTTTTAGATTATGAAATGGCAGCATCTTGTTTTCATAAAGTATTTTCCTCAAAAGAGACTTCAAAAAATATAGTTTCAAGTAAAACATACTTGGATGATCTTTACTCAAAAAAATTAACTGGAAGAAAGAATTTCACTATCTTTGGGAGAGTCTTCACAATGAATTGAACCCTATAATTGTTACTTTGCTCTTGATATCAAAATATAGATCTATTTCTAAAATTGGATTTACAAAATTTTTAGTTAAAGATGTATCTTTTTGGATTATAAAATTTTTGTGCAATAAATCACAAAATTGATTCTCAAAAATGGATTTTAAAGTAGTTTTTTTTTGAATAAATAAGAATGATAGGAAAGTAGAATACAAAGAAAGAATAAAATAATAATTTATTTGTAGAACGAATTTAAATTTTTATTTTCTAGTTCAAGGAAGGTCTCATCCTCTTTATGATTTCCCAAATAACAAACTTTGGAACTTTTATGTTCTTTGTTCTTTGGTACCTTTTCAATACTCTTAGAAATGTCTTTACTCCATTTTGGAAATTGAGAGGAAACTAAACAATTTTTAACAAAAAAGTTTTTTAAAAATTTTTAAAAATTTTATTTACTTTGTTATGTTTTTCAGGACTCCAAATTATTTTGTTTAATTTTATTAATTCTCTCAATTCTGTTGTAAGAGAACTCTCTTTAATATGTTTTGATTCAAGATTCATGTAAGTGATTGAACTGTTGTATTTTTTGATTACTTCTATGAAATCCACCAACCCTGTGTCTGTTATTTGATTCCCACTCAAGTAAAATTCGTTGATTGTCATGTTTGTTCTCAATGTATTTGCTTTTTTTTTTAAAAAAATAATAAAAATTGTTTAAGTAAATTTTTTTACCGATATATTTTGCTCCAATATCAGTTATTTTGTTATTTCTAATTGATTTTTTGAATAAAGATTATTCTTACTAATAATTTGAAGTTTATTTTTACCTCAAATCAATATAAGTTATACATCTTTGTCATGAAAAAGAAAAAAGTAAAATTAATTATTTGTTTTTGGATTTGAATAGTGTTTACTTGTTGAATACTAATGCTTCAGCTTTGTAATTGAAAAAAAAGAATAAAACAAAATAATTTAAAAAATATTTTCAAAAACCTAATTTTCCTGCTCCTTTGTCTGTTATTTCATTATCTTTTTCAGAATATAAAAAAGTTAAAATATTAAATCTCTTAATGATTTACCAGATAAAATGATGAAGGTTATACATCTGTTCTTTTTCAACATATTTGCTGATTATATTCAAAATATTTTAGAATATTTATTATTAAAGGAGATATTTTGGTTCTCACCTATTTTCTCTGCTCCAGTATCTCCTAATTTATTTCCCATCAGATATAAAAATGTCACGACTTCACTTTTCTCCAGATTAAATGAAAGATCTGTCACATCTAAGTTTTTATAAAAATATATTTCAAATGTAGAACAAAATTAATAGAATGTAAATCAAATGATAGATGTTATATTTGAGGAAAATGATTTATTTGTAAATAGAATCTTAAAAATTGTATAGAAAGAAATTATGAATATAATTCAAATTTATTTACCATTTTCCGTGATACCTTCATAATTCAGATTATATTCAGGTGTATATGGAAGTTTCTGATTAGAAACGGATAATTAATAAATTATTAAATTGAATAGAATGAGAGATATTTTACCAATTTCGATCCGAATTTACTATTGGCATCTAATAAAGGATTGGACATTATCTTTGCAAACCAAATGATAACCTATTTTTTTTAAATATAAATATGGTTGAAATGATTCAACTTATATAACAATTCAATTCAGAATGAATATAAAGTTTATTTGACCTTCTTCTTTTTAATATTTAGATTATAATTTAAAAAAAAAGAAGAATTGTTGATTGGATGTAATTTTATTTGTTTGAAATAGGATTGATTGAATTTTGGGATGCATTATTTCAATTTGCTGCCAAAAGCAAGGAATGGTAATTTAATTTTTTTGAAAATTTTGTATTTATCTTGATTATTTTGTTTTATTCTCTTTATTTCTTTCAAAAATATTTGATTTACAGGCATATATATTTGAGGTTTTTTTATTATTGCTCTAATTCCTTTATTTTTGTTTTCTCATCTCATCTCTTTTTGTATAGTTGCTTATTGAAAGAAATTAAAAAAAAAATAGCTCATTTGGTCTTGTGGAAGAATTCAATCTAAAATAAAATTTTAATTTCTTTCTTATAATAAAATAATATGAATTATAAATCCACCCATCTCTCCTATAAACATCT
>JAMYWO010000516.1:0-12628 GCA_024220525.1 Cochliopodium minus | reverse complement strand
TATGTTTTCGTTTACAAAAAGTTTTTGGAGAAGAATTCTGAGAAATTAGTTTTTTTGGAGCCTCTTTACATCAAACAAAAAGTTGTTAGAAAAAAAGAAGATCCTACTTTTGATGTATTACTTTTTAATTTTATTTATTTGAAATTATTGTTTAATATTTTTTAATATTTTATTTCAATTTTTTAGGTAACTGATCATAGATCATTGAAAACTGTTTTCAAAATTCCTGAATTGGATTAAAACAATAAATTATTGGTAGTATCTTTTCCAAAGTAATTGGAGATCATTTTCTCAGAAATTTCTGATTTAAATTTTTTTTTTCTTTTTTATTTTTTTTTTTAAAAAATTTAAGAATTCTTGTCTTGAGTGAGTCAATTTATTTCTTTTTTTTAAATTGTTTCCTCTTCATAAATTCAAAAATAAAAAAAAATGTTAAAAAAAGATATAGATGAACATTATCTCGAAAAAGATCAACATGGGAAAACAATCTTTCATTTGGCTATTGAAAATAAATTAGTCAAAGCAGATACTCTGATTAATTTAATTGAAAAAAAATCTGATATCTACAACATGAGCAAGAATAAAAAAATAGCAATCCAATACCTGTTCCAATTTAATGAAAAGTTAATACTTAAGTTATTAAATTATTTGATAAAAAATAAAATTGATTTGAACAAAAAAGATAGAAAAGGAGAAACATTTCTTCATTATGCTGTTAGAAGAGAGAATAAAAATGAAGTTTTGAAATTATTGATTCAAAATAAATCGGACATAAACTCAATAAATGAATCCAATGAAAATCCTCTTCACTTGGCAATGAGAAATCGTTTCTATGAAGCTGAGATAAAATTTTTAATTGAAAAAAAAGTAAATCTAAACCAATTGGATAGAAATGGATCTGTACCTCTTTTTTATGCTCTTAGTTTCAATAAGAAAAACATTATAAAGTATTTGAATGTCAATAAATCAAAATTATCAATACTCAAAGATAAGAAATTTCTTCTTTCTCAAATTATTGAAAATGATTCAGGTATAGATTTTTCAATCCTAAATTATTTTGTTGAACACAAGATTGATTTAAATTGTGTAAATTTCTCAAAAGAAACAATACTTCACCTTGCTACTAGCTTTGATTCTGATAAAAAACAAATAAAATACTTAATTGAAAATAAAAGTGATGTAAATTTAGTTGATAGTGATGGAAATATGCCTATTCATAATGAAATTTTAAAAGATAAAGTATCGATAAAGAATGTGAAATATTTGATCAAAAGTAAATCAAATATTTACCAAAAAAATTATTTGATTAAATCACCTCTCCACTTTATCTTAAAACTAGATGTAAAGATTTTGATGAATCTGCTAAAATTTTTAGTGGAAAAAATGTGTTTGAAGTTTAATGATGAAAAGGAGGGACCATTTCTACACTTTGTGATTGAAAGGAATAGTGATATTGAGGTTTTGAAATATTTGATTGAAAAAAAAATTGATGTAAATGTAAAAAATGATTCCCTTGAAAACGTTCTTCATATTGCTTTGAAAAAAAAATGCAATTCTGTTGAGTATATTAAAATTTTGATGGAAAATAAAGCTGATTTAAACCATGAAAAAAAGTATGGGGATACTCCACTTCATGATTTATTCTCCAATAATAACATCGATTTAATTTTATTGAAATTTTTAGTCGAAAATAATGCAGAAATAAACAAGAGAAATTGTTATGGTGATACCCCTCTTCACATAGAAATGAAAAAAAACAGTCCTAACTTGGAAGTTATCAAATTTTTGGTAGAAAATAAAGCAAATTTAAACATAAGAGGAGAAAAAAGTAGAACAGTAATATTTTATGCTGTTGAAGAAAGTCTAATTAAATACTTTATTGAAAATAAATCAGATATTAGCTTGAATGATCATACATATGGTTGTCTTCTCCTTTATTTAATGAGAGGGAAAATATCTTTCAGTTTTATTAATTACCTTGTTGAAAATAAAGTTGGATTAAACGAAAGAAATTGGGAAGGAAATACTCCACTCAATTTATTGATTACCAAAACTGATTTTGATGAAAATGTTGCTAAATATTTAATTGAAAATAAATCAGATTTAAATTCTAAAAATAATAGGTCAAATAATTGCCTTCACCTTTATTTTCAAAGAGAAGTCGTATCTCTCAGTTTTGTAAAATTTTTGATCGATAATAAAGTTGGTTTAAATGAAAAAAATGAAAATGAAGAAACTCCTCTCCATTTGGAAATGAAAAAAGAAAATCCCTGTTTAGAAGTGATAAAATTTTTGATTCAAAATAAAGTTGGTTTAAATGAAAAAAATTTGTTTGACATAACTCCACTCAATTTGGAAATGAAAAAAAAAAGTCCCGATTTAGAAGTGATCAAAATTTTGGTAGATTACAAAGCTGATTTGAACGAAAAAAATCAAAAAGGGAACACTCCTCTCAACTCTTTGATTAAAAAAAGTGATTTTGATGAAAATATTTTGAAATTTTTGGTTGAAAACAAATCAAATTTTAATTTGATTAATAATGAATCAAATAATTGTCTTCACCTTTTTATCCAAAGACAAATTACATCTCTCAATTTATTAAAATGCTTGGTTGAAAATAAAGTTGATTTAAATCAAAAAAATGATGATTATAAAACTCCTCTCCATTTGGAAATGGAAAAAGAAAATCCCAGTTTAGAAGTGATAAAAATTTTGATTGAAAATAAAGTTAATTTAAATGAAAAAAATGCATTTAAAGAAACTCCTCTCCATATGGAAATGGAAAAAGAAAGTCCCAGTTTAGAAGTGATAAAAATTTTGATTGAAAATAAAGTTAATTTAAATGAAAAAAATGTGTTTAATGAAACTCCTCTCCATTTAGAAATGAAAAAAGAAAGTTCCAGTTTGGTATTAATCAAAATTTTGGTAGATTATAAAGCTGATTTGAACGAAAAAAATCGGGAAGGTAATACTCCACTCAACTCTTTGTTTACCAAAAGTGATTTTGATGAAAATATTTTGAAATTTTTCGTTGAAAACAAATCAAATGTTAATTTGATTAATAATGAATCAAATAATTGTCTTCACTTTTATTTTCAAAGACAAATTACATCTCCCAATTTATTAAAGTACTTGGTTGAAAAAAAAGTTGATTTAAATCAAAAAAATGAGTATGAAGAAACTCCTTTCCTCACATCTTTCAAAAGTGATTTTGATGAAAAAGTTTTTGAATATTTAATTGAAAATAAATCAGATATAAATTCAAAAAATTTTGAGTCAAATAATTGCCTTCACCTTTACTCACAAAGAGAAACACAATCTCTCAATTTCATAAAGTACTTGGTTGAAAAAAAAGTTAATTTAAATGAAAAAAATTCGGACAATCAAATCCCTCTTTTTTTGGTCTTTCAGAGAGAAAATAAAAATTTGTTTGAAATTATAAAATACATGATTGAAATGAAATCAAATTTTTGTTGCAAGAAAGAGAAAAGATTTGACGATTGTATGCGAATTGCAGTTAATTACTTTGGCTGCGATAATATTTTAGAATTAACTGAAATCATTGAGGATAATGGTCTTTCACGAGGAATCCACTATACCTGCTCTTTTCTTTCTTTTATTAAAGATTCTCCTCTTTTTAATTATTATCGAAAACAAATTGAACAAGAAAAAGATGAATTTAAACTAGAAAAACTCATTATCTTTCTTCTAACTCAAGGAATCAATTTGGATGAGATGAACTTTTTACTTCAAAATTCTTGTTCCAAAATATTTACAAATATTTATGAGAAATACAAAAATGGTGTAAAGTGGGGTGTTGAAAATCATCATTTCTTTTCTCAAAGAATTAAAGCTAAAATTTACCTTCTTTTATTGTGCACCAAGAATCTATCAAGAAAAATCAAGCAAATCTTTCCCAAACCCATTTCCAAATATATCATTTCTTTATTCATTGATAATTACATTTCAAATCAAAAATAAATCGTTTTCTCATAAGGGGAAATTTTTTTTTCTTTTTTAATATGTGTCTGGACCTCCAGACACATATTTTTAACACGATAAAAAAAATCATTCATCTCTATATTGGAGATATAACTTCTAATATACAATTGATATTACATACAGTGTATGGTGATTCGCATAATTATGCAAATTATTTTTCCTTATGCTATTCTCTTCTACTTTATTTTGTTGGAAAAAATAAATATTTCAAATATTCTCAATTAAATTTATTTACCTTCCATATATTCTTTCATATATTCTTCCAATATTGGGTTAATGTTTTTGTTGGTGTTCATTTTTTTAATTTTTGAGAGAAATTTAAAAAAAAAAATGAAGATTCTTTTTTTACTGTTCATCTTTCTTTTAGCTTCAGGAAAAAATTTGGTTGATCAATCTAAACTAAAATCAATCATCTCATGTGATCTTTGTAGATTTGGAGTGTTTATGCTTAATACATTTATTAAACAAAATAGAACAAAAGAAGGTATATTTCCGTTTAACGTTACCATTTTTTCTGCCCTAATTTCCTCTGATTTTAAACAATCTGAAACTATATATTCTTTTTTTCACCGAAATTATTTCTTAAATAAAGATATAATTGATTTCTTTTTTCATGTATGTGTTGATTTAAAGGAGCCAGATCTTGATGAAGATGTATGCAGAGGGATAGTTGTCAAGTAAATTTATTAATTTCATTGATTAAAAATTTCATATTTACCACTGCTTCAAATTGTTTAAATCCAAAGTACATATGGAGATGAAGTAGTGACACTATTTGAACAAGGAGTAATAGTTGTAGGTAAAAAAAAAAAAAAAAATTAGAAATTTTTAATAATTAATAAATGATTCTTAAATTGAACTTTTAGATGATGATAAAATTTGTGAATTTGTCGGATTTTGTCCTCATAACAGTTCTTCTGTATATGTACCTTCCAAAATAGACGAAACCAAACATAAAGAAATAGCAGGAAAATTCGAAAAAATCTTCCTCAAAAAAGATCTTCAAAAAAAATATAAAGACAAACAGTTTCACATGAAAAACAAAGACTCTGAAAAAAAAATTCCAAAAAAACAAGGGATCAGATACATTCTGCAAATTACTGATCCGTAAAAACTAATTTATTTTCGTTTAAAATTTTTAGTAATTCTTTTAAAAAAAAGGCATGTGGACGTAGATTATAAAGTAGGAGGTATTGTAGATTGTGGTGAGGTAAATAATTTAAATTTTTTTCAAATTTTAATTTTTTCAACATATTTATTTAAATTCTTAAATTTAATTTGAATCTTTTAATATTATTTCTTTTTTTTTTAATTTTCCACAGCCTTTGTGTTGTAGAAGTATGGAAAAAAATAATGGAACCATAAGGGCAAAGAAATGGGGAGATTACAGTTGTGACATTGTAAAAATTTAAAAAAAAAAAAATTTTTTAAATCAATTTAAAAATAAATTAGCCCATTTGGACCTTTGAAGCATTATTACACGACATGAGTTCCTTATTTCCAGAGTATTAAATTTTTTAATATTTTTTATTTTTCCCGATTAATTTTTTTTTTTAATTGTTAGTCCTGATTACATTCTTTGGAGTGGAGACAATCCTGCTCACAATGGTGAGTTTTCTAGTTTCTTTTTTAAAAATAATTTTTATATTTCTTAATAGTTTGGGAACAATCTATTCCAAATCAACTTTTCTCTAACAAACTAATTGGAGATCTCCTTTATGCTTATTACCCCAAAACCCAGATTTATCCTGTAAAATTAAACAAAAATCCCCGATTAGATCATTTAATTCATAATAATTAATTACTTAGGTGTTGGGAAATCATGATTGCTATCCTTCTGACCAAGTTAATTTCTCAATTAAAAATTTTATTTTTTAAATTTAAACAAAAAAAAAATATTTTTTTAAAAAAAGTTCAAAATGCCAGAGTACAGTTGGCTTTTAAATTCTTTGTCTGATTATTGGTCTGTTTGGTTGAAAAATTCATCACTCAAAATTTTCAGGGAAAAAGGATATTACACTGACATGTTGTCTCCTTCTTTCAAGTTGATTGTTATCAACACTCAATATGGAGATCAAATCAACTTTTATCATCTCGTTGAAACTAGTAATGATCCTGGTCAACAATTATTCTGGTTTCAACAAGAATTAATTGATTCCAGAAAAAATAATCAAAAAGTACTGGGTCATTTCTTCAATATTTTTGAAAAAAAAAAAAAACAAATTTATAATTTATAATATAATATTATATTTATAATTTATAATATAATATTATATTTATAATTTATAATATATAATTTTTTAACTTTTTATTTTTTGTTTTTTATCTTTTTCTAAATTTTTTTTTGTTAAGTTGTTGGACACATTCCTTGTTCTTTTGATCCTCAATCTGCTTTTAATGCTCTTGATAACTTTTGTGTTCCTTATGTTGATATTTCCTCTCATTTCTCTGACATCATTGTTGGTCATATTTTCGGACACACTGTGAGTTTTCTACATTCTGTTAATTCATTTTTATTATTTTTTAAAAAAAAATAGCATGATGACCAAATTTCCTTGATGAGAAATATGAATGGAACAACAACTGGGATATCTTATATTGCCCCCTCTGCAACTACTTTTGTAAAAAAAAAAAAATTATCCTTTAAATTTTGTATGAAACTTTTTTGTAGACTGATCACAACCCATCTTTTAGAGTTTATGAATTTAATGAAACAACTAATGAAATGATAGATTACAAACAATATCACATGAATTTAACTGAAGCAAATTTATCTGATCATCCTCAGTGGAGACTTTTTTACAGTGCGAAATCTTTTTTTTCTTTGAAAAACTTGGATGCTTCTTCCTGGAACTCTTTTTACGAAAATTTTTATTCCGAAACAAACAACACTTTTCAAGCTTATTGGCACGCTTACTCAACTGGTTATGGAAATTGTGATACTCCTGAATGTAAAATTCATATTGGTTGTCAAGTTCCTGGTACTACAAGTCAAAATTATTGGAAATGTTTTGATGAACATTCAAAAATAAAATTAAATAGGAACTGAATTTTTGATAATAAATATATATAAAAATATAAAAAATTGAAACAAAAACAAAAGGATGAACGAATCTTTTAATAATTTCTTGTCTTTTTCTCAAATTAATAATTTTGAAAATGACAATTATTTTATCTTTCTGAAAGATCATTTCCAAACAAATTCATCTTTTCTTTTCTATCATTTCCTATCTACTTACCAAAATTTGGATAAATCAATAATATGTTTGATATCATTCAAAGAGAATGTATTTCATTATCAATCATCAACAAAAAAATTGGTAAAAAACAAAAAAATACTGATTATTTCAATTTTAATGTTCCTGTTTAGGGGATAAATTTGAAAAATGAAATGGAAAAGGATAAAATTTATTTTATAGATGGAATATCAAGATTATATGGATCATCTAAAGTAGGATTAGAAAAAGAAACATGGAAAAATGAATTATTCTTCACAATAGAAGAAAATAAAGAAAATCCTCTCAAAAATTTGTTCGAAAAAATCAAAGATATCAAAACAGAAGCAAATAAAAAGGGAAAGGGGATATCCATTTTTATTGATCACATTGATCCTTTATTTTTCCTTTCAGATAACAGTAAGGATGTTCTAGATTTCTTGAATTATTTGAGATCTCTAATCACACAAAATCCTCAGGGTAATGAACATAATTGTTTTCTTTATTCAAAAAAAAAAAATAATCAAATTTCATTCCAATAGAGAAAAGAGGATGTGATAGTTTGATTGTTTCTTCCTCAAGTGATGTTGAAGATGATTCTATTTTTATCAAATCTATTGAATATAATTCAGATCTTGTTTTATCTGCCAATCCACTCAAAAGTGGGAGTTCTATTGAATATAATGGACAGGTAAAAAAATAAATGCTTCCATTATTGTTAAATAAATTATTATTTTTAACATAATTCCCATATTCAAAAGGTTACCATTTATCCAAGAAATAAACTTTCAAATGTAAAGATGGCATCTTCACTTCTCTATTCTATCAAAGAAAATAATGTGAATTTTAAATATCTTGAAGGATATAAATAAAGAAAAAGTATCTTTTGAATCCAATAAAATAAAAATTTACCCTTAATTTTTAATTGTTTTTTCATATTTGAGTCATTTGATTGTAAAGGGAGAAAATTTAGGTATTTTCTTTTGAATCCACGTTTTTAAATCAACCCATTTTTCTATATATTCGAATTTTCCTTATTATTTTTTTTTTTGAAAAGATTTATACAAAGATTTGGTTCAAAATCACAAAATAAAAAAAAATTTCCCCTTCAACAATAAATTTGCCTTGGGAATAATTCCCTCAATTTAGTTGCATGTTATTGAGATTACTTTTTTTTATTGATAAAAAAGAGGAAAATTTAATTCACACTTTTTATAATTAGGACTTACTTTTTTATATATTTCAAAAATGGAAAAAAAATAAATAACAAATTAAAATTTTATAAAAAAAAAATCAACCTCTTTTATAAATTAATTTTTCTAAAAAGAAGAGATAAATATAAAAAATAAAATGGAAAATAATACCTTATTACAAGAACAAAAGCAAGAAAAGAAATCCAAGAAAAATATTCCTAAAACAGATGATGAAAAAAAGATAAAAAGTAGGGAAGCACAAGCTAGGTTCAGGAAAAAAGAAAGGGAATTGATGGATAAATTAGAAAAAGAAGTAAATGATTATACAATGAAGAATACGAAACTGAATGATCAAATACAATATCTTTCGACAGAAAATAACATGATAAAAGATCAAATGAATTATTTAAGACAATTTATCGCCAAAGCTTTTAATGAAGTTGCATGCTTTTCATAATCTCAAGGATAGCTGATAAATGAAAAAAAAATATATATATAAAAAGAAAAAATACACAAATTAAAAAAATTTTTTGTTAATAATAAATAGGGATCTTAATTCTTTAATAATATTTTTCTTTTTCTTTTTTATTTTGAAGCATAATTAATTTTATATAATATTTATGATAATTCTTTATTTGACTCAATTTTTCTTTCGCCTTTCATGATTCCCCAATCAAAAAAAAAGAAATAAAAACCTAAAATTCCAATGATACCGTTTAAAAAAATAAAAAAATCTGAAAATAAAAAAATTAATCTCCCCCTTTCAATTTATACCCTTCAGAAACATGATCGCAAAGTAAGATTTCTACATATGACTATAATTTAATCCCGTCATCAT
The DNA here is from genome assembly GCA_024220525.1 of Cochliopodium minus. Classification (NCBI taxonomy): domain Eukaryota; phylum Discosea; order Himatismenida; family Cochliopodiidae; genus Cochliopodium; species Cochliopodium minus. The sequence continues at coordinate 3,380 of JAMYWO010000516.1, read as the reverse complement.
TTTTTGTAATCGAATAGAAATAATAGAAATGAATGATTAATCTTTCTTTTGTCAATTTCAAAAGTTTATAAAAAATAAATTATAATAACAAAAAATATAAACTTTTAATTTTTTTAAAAATATTAATTTCGTTTCAAATCATTTGCAACATTTTTTCTTTTTCTCAGAATCTTTATTAAGATCGACAGTTTCATTGGTCTCCAATGTATCATCATTACCAGTTAAAATAGCTTTAGAAGCCAATTCAAAAGCTTCTTCAACGTTGATATTGGATTTAGCAGATGTTTCAATAATTTTGGCGCCAACACTTTGAGCATATTTTTCCATAATGGAAAACTCTACTTTTCTTTCCGATTCCAAATCTTTTTTTGTTCCAATAATTATTATAGGTACATTTTTTGTTGCATATTTATTTATTTCCGAATGCCAGTGCATTAATCTCATTTTAGAGTTTGATTGTGTAATATCATAAACCATCATGATCGCATTTGCTCCTCTGTAATAACTTGATGTTATTGTTCTTTTTTTTTAATAAAAGAGACAAAAAAAGTGTAAAAACCAAATTAAAAGTTTTTTTTTCAAATTATTTTTTTACTGGAATCTTTCTTGTCCTGCCTTTAATTCATTATTATTTTAAAATTTAAAAAAAATATATCGTTTTTTTTGGAGAAATTAAAAAATATTAAATTGATTTTTTTATAAAGATTACAGTATCCCAAACTTGAACTTTATGATAGTTTCCATTTATATTTATTTTTTTCACTAAAAAAAAATAATTTTTTTTGTTACAATGATTCAAAAAAAAGGTTTTATATTAGCAATTTATAAACAAAATATCAATTATTTTTGCTAATATTACTATAAATTTCAAATTTTGATTGTATATTTTCTTTTAGCTAAAAGAAAATACTTTTTATTATTTCTTTTTTGTTATAATTTTTGAATATGAACAACATACTCTTGAAATCCACCCCAATTGTATTAATATATGTGTCAGTATATAAATCATCTGCCCATCTCAATAACAAACAACTTTTACCGACACCAGAATCACCTATATTTTCATTAATATCTCCATATTTCAAAAAATTTTGCATTTTTACCAATTAAGAGGACCTTGAATAGTTTTTCATCATTCATATTGGCAATTTTTTTTTTTTATTTTTTATAGTTTCTTATTTTAAGTTGTAAATTAATTCTTTCTTTTCAAATACATATGTAAAACAATTTTCTTTTACTTTAATTCTCCAAAACAATTATATATAACCTCAGATAATTTTTTTAATTAAATTTTGAAAAAAGGGGGTTTGCTATTCAGGACAATTTTTAATTAAATAGTCTGAAATTTCTTTTTCATAGTTGATACGAGTCTTTCCTTTCCACTTGGGCAAGTAATGTAAATAAAGAACATAAGAGAAAGTGTCAAACCAAGCTGTGTCTGGATCAATACTTTCGTAAACTCCTTCTCTAAACCTGTGCTTAGAAAAAACCTAAAAAAAAAAAAAGAAATAAAAAAAAAAATAAAAAAAAATAAAAAAAAAAATCAAAAAAAATCAAAAAAAATTGAATGAAATTTCGTTTTGATAAAAAAAGAAAGTTTTAATCTGTTGTGTATAATTTTTTTTTTTGTTTAAAAAAATTAAGAAATTACGTTTGGATCTTCAGTATGCCAGGAGTGTATGTGGGCTCTTTCTAAAAAGTTGTGATGATTGAGCAAACCATCATCAAGGAAGTTTGGTTTGACTTCCAAGTTCCCCATTGTGATATGATTTATTGCTATTTCACTTCCGTACATAGTAGAAACTCCTCTATAATTTTTAAATTAAAATAAAAATAAAAAAATAAAATTAATAAAATTAATAAAATTAATAAAATTAATAAATATTAAATTTATTTAAAACTGATAAAATCTTAAGTTTTTAAAATAATTTAAAATGACCTCCACCACTCTGGCCATGATTGTTTAACATCTTCTCCAAAATCATTCTCCCATATTTTTTCAGAGAGAAAAGTAGATAAGAGTGAAACATTTCTTAGCATCTTTGGTTCTCCATACCTGTTTTTTTTAAATGAAAAGAAAATAATGAAAAGAAAATTCAAATAACAAACAAAATTTTTTTTTTGAATTTAAAAAATTAAAAATGTACCAAGAAGCTCCCAAATTGAATAAATCATAATGATTTAAACCATATTTTTTTGTTAATTTTTTAATGTTGTTTTCTGTTACTTTTAGTGAATTATACCCTCCACTTCCGACCTTGTAAAATTGAAAATCAAAAATTTTAAAAAGAATGAAAAACAAAATATTATTTATTATAAATATTTTAATATTTTAATATTTTATATTTTAATATATTTTATATTGAAAGAATGATATTTTGAAGAAATAAATTTAAATAAATAAATATTTTTCATTGTTAGAAATAAAACTTTTTTTTTACAGTGAAAAGAGATGGCCAGAAGAAACAGAAAGAAGGAGCAAAGACGACATCGAGATCTGTTTTGAAAAGCCAAGAGTAGTTGTCCAAAAAGGGATAAAGAGAAGGAAAGTGGAGGGAGTAAAGATAACGGTAATCAAAAAAGGTTTTTCTGTTAACTTCTTTGTATTTAATTTGAAAACAATTCGATTTTTTTTTGTCTATTTTCTCATATTCTTCGCTATTCAAACATTCTCCTTCCAAATGAAAGGATACCTTTTCTGGATAATTTGTGAACAAAATCAAATCTAACACTATGAATTCTTCTTTTGTTATCCTCTTCCAACTTTCGAACATCACTTTCAGTTCTCCCACCATCTCTTCATTTTCTCCCAATCCTATAAACATTATCGCAGAAATTATCGCTCTCCTTTCATTTATTCCTCTTTCTTTTATTCTCTCAAATTTATTCAAATAATCTTTTCTTGATTCTTTGGATTCTGTATCAAACAATTTCTCTACTATTTTACAATGTTTTTCTTTCACATCTTTGTATTTTTCTTTTCCCTCAATCAAATTTGTTTCTTTTATTTTTTTGTTTTTGAATTTTTCGCATGATTCCTTTGATCCGCAATGGCATGGACTATAACATTTTCCTTCTCCTTCCATATCTTTTGATAATTTTTTGAAATTCAAATTTTCATCTCTTATTCTTTTGTCGTTCAACATTGAGGCTAAAATGTTGACAGATACAAACATCATTATCAATATTGCAATCAAAAAGATATAAATGATTTTGACATTCATCAGTGATCCAATCCTGATATTTCTATTTTTTTTTTTATTTATTTTGATTATATCAACAAGTTCATATCTTTGCATAATTTGTGATATTTTTTATGAAAATTGCAAAAATCTTGAATTATTCGAAATTTCTTAGCATCAAATTTTTGAGTTCTGTTT
>JAMYWO010000515.1:0-20221 GCA_024220525.1 Cochliopodium minus | reverse complement strand
AAACTTCGATGCTTACAGTCTTAAAATTTTCAACTCAAGTTTTGTGAGACCAAAAGAATGTCAAATTGCTGATCCTGTCTTACCTCAACTACATCATTGGTTTGCATTTTTCATTCAATATTTTTTATTTAATTTATTTAATTTATTTTTATTTTATTTAATATTTTTTATTTAATTTATTTAATTTATTTTTATTTTTTATTTAATACATTTAATTCATTTTTTTTTATTTTCTATTTTTATTTTTCTTTTCATCTCACCATTTATTTTTTATTTTTTATTTTTTTAAAAATTTTTTTTTTCTTTAAATTTTTTTTTAATTTTGAAAGGAAAGGGAAGAAATGAAAAGAAACATTGTTTTTTGATTCAAAGCGATAAAATAATGAAAGACTCTCTCTCCAACCTCCCTCTTTCTTGGGAAACCCATGAACAACTCGATAAATGGTCCAATGAAGAAAATCTCGAAAAATGTAAAATAAAAATAAAAAAAATAAAAATAAAAAAAAATAAAATAAAAAAATAAAAAATAAAAAATAAAAAATAAAAAATAAAATAAAATAACAAATAAAAAATGAAAAATAAAAAATAAATTAAAAAATATTAAATTAAAAAAACAAAAAAATAAAATACAAATTTTTTTAAAAAAAAAAACTAAAAATAAAATAAATGTAAAATACAAAAAAATAAATAAAGAATATTATTTAAATTAAAAATTGATTATTCTTTTTAAAAATTAATTTTATATTTATGAATAATGACAGATAGCACTTATATTCCGTTAATCAAAGCTTTTCACAGAGGATTTCAAATGAGAGAAAAAGCATTGCTATCACAGGGAAAAGAAACTTACAAGGGTGACAAAGAAAACTGCTCCTTTGGTTGGCCCACCCTTTTAATGAAAAGCCGTTACGAAAAAGCAGAGTAAACATTTTTTTTTTATTTAAATTTTTTATTAAAGAATTATTTTTTTAAAATTTTTAATTTTTTTTTTTTTAAAAAAGGGATTTGGATGATAATTACAACTTTTTTGACATAGAAACATCCACTTCTTTCAAAGTTTTGTCTTCTCAAAATTCGAAAATTTCTTCAGGGATTTCTTCTTCAAGAGATTATTGATTTTTGTTTTTCTCTCTTTTTTTTTATTTTTGTACTCAAATTCCTTCTTTCTATTATTATTTTTTCAAATTAAAAAAAAAAAATAAGATCAGTTCTAAATGTTAATAAAAAAAATTAAATAATAAAAAATAATATTTAATTAGAGTTCATCTTTGTTTTTCGTAAAAAATGTATCTTTGTTTCCTGTTTTAAAAGGTAAAGGTCTAGTTAAATAAGAACCAGCTTCAAGGTCTTTTCCTTTTATAAAATCACTAAAAACGTCAAAGTTGTAAACAGTAAATTCAAACACTTTTCCATCCATAATCAGTAAATTTGTGGGGTACTTTTTAATTCCAAAAATTTCTTTCAAAAAAGAATTTTTGGATACATCCACTGTCGCAACCACCAAATCAGATCTATCTTTTGAAGAAGCCAATTCTTTGAAATTTAATCTTTTTAAAAAAAAAAAAGAAAGATTTAAACTTTTTTACTTTTCCAATCTGAATCAACAATTTTGAACAATCCACACCACTTTTTTAAATATAGTTTTGTTTTATTGAAATTTTTAAAAAAAAAGTCTTTTTACTGGAGTGAGAAAACTGATTAAAAATTTGTTTGGGTTTTTCCTGAAAATAATTGGATAATTTTTATCATTTATTTCAAACACCATTTTTGAAGGAAAGAAAACTTTATTGGGGTCAAATAGTTCCTCTATGAATTTTATGGGGAAATCAAACTTTCTTTGAAAATTTTGTTCAGGAAAATCTGCAAAATCAATGAAATCATTCACTTCTCTTTCTTTGTTATATTTATATACAATTTTATCTTTGATGAAAAAAAAAGAAGGATAGGAATGAACTGAAAACCTTCCACATACTTCTTTTTCAGTTTCACAATTTATCTAAATTAATTTATTATTTGAAAAATATAAATATATTAAAAAATTCTCACTTTCCCGATTTGAAAAGATTTATTTCTTTTCTTCGATTGGATTCCCAATTCATTCCAAGTACTTTCTAGTTGTTCACAATATCCACATCTTTTAAATTTTGTTTAAATACAAAAATACTTTTAATTTGATGGTTACTGTGGAGAAATAAAAGAGATCAACCATTCTTTATTATTCATCATATCATCAAAATTATTGTCATTTAGTTCAACAACACCCAAAAGAACAAAGTGAAACAAAAATATCAAGGAAAATATGAACAAAACATTTTTCATTTTTTTTTTTTTTTAAAAAGTCTTTTCAATGAAAAAAAAGATATAAAAGTAAATAAAAAGAAAAAATTTATTTAAAAAGAAATTTAAAAGAGCGTTGAAATAGACAATCTCAAGGAGGGGATTATAGAGGTACGTAATCGTTGTCCTCAAAAGGGTTAGTACCACCAGTGTCACCATCAGTGTAGAGAGGGTTATTGCTACCACCAACCATTTGAACTTGAGTACCAGGAGTAAAAGCAGCAGCACCAGAACTTGCAGCAAACAAACCAATACCAAGTGCAACAATACCCGCAACGACAGCTCCTCCAATCACAGCTCCTGCAATGGCTCCTGCAGGGATACCAGAGGAACGATTGGCAGGTGTTTTGTTACATTTTCCGGGTTGGTTACAAAAGCCACAAGCATCGAGAGAGTTGGGGATAACTGCCAAGACACACCCTGTTGTGTTTTGGCAAACAGCAAAGTGGCAAATGTCCAGTGCGGTAACGTTTTTGTCTTTGATACAATCGATGGGTTGGAGAACACAACCGACATTTGGATCACACACTCCCTTTTGACAAATGTTGGTAGAGTTACATTGTTTTTGGGTGAAAGTACATTTTCCTGTCTTCAAGTCACACAAATCGTTGGTACAAGGATTACCATCGTCACATTTGTTGATCTTTTTGCATCCATTGGCAGGATCACAAACGAAATTGGTACAGTTGTCAGGTGCCCCACAATTTGTTTCATTGTATTTGCATACTCCATTTCCTTTTTCCACAAAACATTTTCCAGTGATACATTTGGAAGTGGTGTTACATACAACCGCAGTTGACTGGCAAGTAGGTTTTCCATTGACATTTACACAGAGATTCAATGAACAAGGGTCAGTGGAAGCAGTACAAACAACAGGGGTATTTACACATTTAGATTTTGGATTTCCATTGTCATCAACACCATCAGGAAGACATTGATCATTGGTGCAGACATTGTTATCATCACAATTAAAGGTGCTGCTTTGACAAAAAGTACCGTTGGAGAGAACCTTGCAAGTAGAAATGATGCATCCATTGTCAGATTGAGTACAGTTATTGTTATATTTACAAGTTTCTACATTGTTTTTAAATACGCAAACTCCTGCTTGTCCACATCCAGAAGGATCAATAGCAGGACAAGTCAAACCTGCAGTTCCCACACATTGTTGTTTGACAGGGTCACACACTTCTCTCGAACAAGTAGAATCAGAAGGATTATTACAAGGATTGGATGTAAATTGACACAATCCAGTTGCAAAGTTACAGGTTGCATTCGCACAAAAAGTAGAGGTACAGTTGAGGGTGTTGGCAATGGGGTTATCAATACAAGTAAGAGCTCCACTAACAACTGCACATTTTTTACGAGAACAAGGGGAATCACCAGGACAAGTGATTTGAGTAAAGCTACACACTGCTTTTCCTTGAACAATGGTACAGATATCATTGGTACATGGATCATTATCGTTACAAACACGATTGTTTACAAAACTACAGAGTCCGGTAGTAGGATCACATGCAGGTGTTCCACAAACACTCGCATTTGTACTACATTGCACGGGTTGGGTGAGAACACATTGGCAAGTGTTGTTAAATTTGGTTGGAGTGACGGTACCACATCTGTTGATGGGACAGGTAAAAGGAGTTTTGATGCATGTTCCGTTTTGACATTTGGCGATAACACACGGATCATCAGAAACACAATTTGGACATACTGTGGTGTTTTTGCATCCGTCTATAGTTTTGAAAACACAAACACCTGCTTCACAAGAATCAACAGTACAATTATTGTTATCATTACAAATCTTTGGTTGATAGGAACATCCTTTATCTGGATCACAAGTGCTCAAACTGCAAAGATCAATTACTGGACAAATAAAAGCAGCGTTAGGTTCACATTTTCCAGCTGCACAAGTACTTCTCAAGCATTTGTTAGTAGAATTAGTAGGGCAAATAATTTTTGGTTTGTTAACACATTTTCTTGCACCAGGATCACATTCATTTGTAAAACAGCTGTCACTAGACGCAGGGCAAACGATGGGAGTGTTTATACAAGTTCCAGTAGAAGGATTACAAGAATCAATTGTACAGAAATTTCCATCATCACAATTTTTATTGGTTAAAGTACATCCGGCAACTCTATCACAAGATGCAATTTGACATTTGTTGGTGGCATTTGTAGGACAGGTTACAGGAGCGTTGATACAAGCAGCATTAAATTGAAAACAAGAATCAGTAGTACAGATATTTCCATCATCACAAGTCTTTGGGGTAGAAGTACATCCAACCTTTGGATCACATTTGAATATCAAGCAAGGATTGTTTTTAAAGGTAGTGGAATTCAAAAATTCATTTGATGGACATTGAATAGCTTTGTGGATACATCCTACGTTCTTATCACAAGTATCTACAGTACAAGCATTTCCATCATCACAGTTTATAGGGGAAGAAACACATCCGAGGGCAGGATCGCAAGAAGTTGTCGCACATAAGTTTCCATCAGTACAATTCTTTGGAATAACTGAACATACCCCTTTAACACAAGAACGGGTAAAACATACAGAAGGGGTGTTGGTTCCTGGTTGATTAGGAATAGGGCAAGAATCTATCAAGGTACATCCAATCTTTGGATCACATTTTTGGGTATAACAAGTATCAGGTTGAATTAAAGTACAATTCTTGGTGATAACTCCACATTTTCCATTAGTTTTGTCACAAATGTTTTGTAAACACAAACTTCCATTGGTAGCAAAAGGATCACAAAAGGTTTGAGTGTAGAGGCAAGAACTTCCAGCAACCCCATTTACACAAGATCCCTGTGCGCATTTGTCTGGATTGACACAAGTATCAGGGCAAATACAGTTTCCACCACATCCACACTTTCCTTTACAAATAGGACCACAAGGGGTGAGTGTTGGGAATGCACCACAAAGTCTGTTGATGACAGTTTTTGCAATCGTTTCCAAAGCACCAAAATTATCAATTTTAAATACTTGATCTCGACTAGATGCGATTTGATTTAATTCAGCTTCGGATGCATTTGCAACTCCAATCGCAAACATATTCCATCCTGCATCTTTTGCATTTTGAATATCAATTGCAAAGAAATCAGTCATACGATTGTTGAAACCATCAGATAATACCAACATTACCTTTGGTACTTGTATAGGTCTATTTCTGTTTGGTTCATAGGTGGTAGCTGATTTGATACCACAATTGATACAGGTATGTCCCCCTGTTTGTTGATGGTTCAAAAGAAATTTATTAATGGTATCACCATCAAAGCTCAAAGGCAATGCTGGATCACTCAAACCACAACAGCTAGCTGGATCTTCACCAGTGGCATATTGGACTCCACTGAAAAACACAAGACCAATTTGAGTGTTATTTGGTCCGACAATGAAAGAATTTACGACTCCAGTTGCAAAGGTAATGAGTTGTGCCCATTCTTCTCTATGGATAGAACCAGATTCGTCCAAAACCAATACCAAATCAAAAGGAGATCCGCATTTTTGTTGTTTTGGGCAATTTGCAGATTCTGGAATTTTGAATAAAGAAGAATCAGGTGTTCCTGCTTGAAAATTATTGAAATTATAGATGGTTCCGTCAGTTCTTTCTGCTCTACAAGTTATTCCATCAGCTGTTACCCAAATATAAAGGGTACCACCAGTAACTGCATTGATTTTTTGATAGGCATCACATGTCTTACCATTGAGGTTGAATGATAATCTATTACTTTGAACTGGTGCTCTTTGATCGGTAGCTTCTTTATAATATATTGGGAATGGAAGAGGATTTGTATATACAGAACATACATTACATAATTGAAACAAAGTTTGCTATTATGATTGAATGTAAGTAAATTTAATTATTATTATTAAATTATTTTTCTGTAAAAAGAAAATAAAATCTCTATCGTGTTTATATCTTGATACTTACAGTTTTGAAGTTATATATTTCTTGAAATCCTCTTTTTCCAGAAGTTGGATCTCTCAAGTTTGGATAATCCAATCTAATTTGTTGATTTAACACATCATAATATAATGGATTGACAGTGACTGATGATCCCAAACCTTGTGATGGATCATTTGAAATTGTCAATGATGAAGTGAATGATTGAGAGGCAGCAATATATGATAATAATACCAATATTAATAATGTTGCAAATAAATTGAAAGACATTGATAGACCTGTAATTCATCAAATAAACCATACATTATATGATAAATTTATTAAATGGAAGGTATTTTGAGGATTATTAAACAAAAAATATTACAATTCTACAATGATAGTTCAATGAATTTAAAAAAATTTGAGTTATTTTTTTTTTATTATTATTTTTTTTAAATTCATAATTAAAAGCTTAAATAGGAAAATAGGTGAGAAGTAAATTTCTGAATACATCAAATACGATAATAGTTTGCCTCTCAAATCATTCACTGGTTCAAGTTATAAGCATCAAATGATTAAATTTTAAATTTAAAATAAATATTTCAAAGTTAATTGGTTTTAAATTTGAATTTATTCAAGAAAAATAAAAAACAACAAGAAATTCTTTTTCGAGTTTGATACAATCCATCAAATCATATCCTATGTTCTTTGATTTTAAACACAAGGAAATTTAAAATAAATTAACAATTAACTTTAAAATAAAAAAAAAAAAGTTTCACTGTAAAAGAAATATCTATTTATATTTGAATTGATCTCTTAAGAAGATGTTTATATTTAGAGCAAGTTTTGTGAGAAAAATAAAAGAAAATTTTTTCAAGTGAAAAAAATATTGTTTTTACTCAGTCCTAAATAAAAAAAAAAAATTAAGACTTTGAATAATACAATATAAATGAAAAATCATAGTGGTAATCAAATCGTTTGATCTTGTTTAATATATTTATTATTTTTCCATATATTTTTCAGAATTAAAAGAAGTTCCTATCAAGATTTCATTTCCTGAAGAAGAAAAAAAGATTGAAGAATTTTGGAATGTCACTGATGCTTTTCAAACATCATTAAAATTATCAAAAGATAAACCAACCTTCTCATTTTATGATGGGCCTCCTTTCGCAACTGGATTACCTCATTATGGACATATCTTGGCTGGTACTATTAAAGTAATACTCTTAAAAAAAAGTTTTTTTTTTGTCAAAGAATTAATATTTTTATTTTTTAAAGGATACTGTGACCAGATATGCACATCAAACTGGACATTATGTTGATAGAAGATTTGGATGGGATTGGTAAAAGATCTTTTTTTTTTTCATATATATATAATTAATTTATAAATATAAAGCCATGGTCTTCCAATTGAATTCGTAATTGATGAAGAATTGAATTTGAAGACAAGACAATCTGTAATTGAATATGGAATTGGTAATTACAATGAAAAATGCAGAGATATTGTGATGAAATATAGTGGTGAATGGGAAGTGATTGTAAAGAGATTGGGTCGTTGGATTGATTTCAAGGATGATTACAAAACAATGGATGTAGAGTTTATGGAGAGTGTTTGGTGGGTATTCAAACAACTTTGGGAAAAGGAATTAGTATACAGAGGTGTCAAGGTCATGCCTTTTTCAGTTGGTTGCCACACTCCATTGTCCAATTTCGAAGCTAATCTCGATTATAGAGAAATTGAAGATCCTGCACGTAAAAAAACAAATAATAGAATTATAATATAACTTGTCATATCTCATCTTGTTCTCATCTATAATTTTTTCTCAATTATTTTCTGAAAATATTTGAAAATATTTTTTTTTTTTTTGATTAGTCACCGTAAGCTTCCCTCTCGTCGAAGATGAAAATACACATATGGTTGCTTGGACAACCACCCCTTGGACTTTGCCTTCCAACTTGGCTCTTTGTGTAAATCCAGAATTTATCTATCTCAAATTGAAGGATAAGGAAAAACAAATCACATACATTGTTGCAAAGGATAGATTGGAGCAAGTATATCCACCTAAAAAAGCAAAAAAAGGAGAAAAGGTAGAATTGCCTTACGAAATAGTAGGAGAGGTAAAATTAATTATTCTTACACCATATATAATTATACCAATCATATTTTCATTTTAGATCAAAGGATCAGAGTTGAAAGGAAAGAGATATAAACCTATGTTCGATTTTTTCCTTGATGAAGAAAAGAATGGAGCATTTCAAGTGTTGACCGGAACATGGGTCACCAACGATAGTGGTACCGGAGTTGTCCACTGCGCTCCTGGTTTCGGTGCGGACGATTACGACGTATGTTTACAAGCTGGAATCATCACCAAAACACGCTGCCCTTCTCCTGTTGATGATAACGGGTAATTTTTTTAAATAAATAATTTTCTTGGGGAATTTTATAAAATCATTTATAAAATTAATCATCACAATAATAAATGAATCATTTAATAATTTAATCATCACAATAATAAATTAATCATTAAATAATTTAATCATTCATCCAATATTTTTTTTTGCAGATGCTTCACCGCTGAAATTAAAGACTTTGTAGGATTGAGCGTCAGTGACAAAGAAACAGAAATCAAGTTGAAGGTGGCAATAAAGAATAAGGGAAGAATGGTTAGATCAGACACAACAAAGCACAACTACCCTTTCTGCTGGAGAAGTGAGACCAAATTGCTCTACAAAGCTGTTCCTTCTTGGTTTGTCAACGTAGAAGTGTTGAGAGACAGATTAGTTGAAAACAACAAACAAACCAGGTGGGTTCCTGAATTCGTTGGTGAGAAGAGATTCCACAACTGGCTCGAAGGTGCTTCTGATTGGTGTATTTCAAGAAACAGGTGATCTTTAAATTTTTTTTTATTTTTTTTAAATTTTTGAACTTGATTTTTTGTAATTTATTTTTTTTTTGTTAATTTTTATTTACATTAGTTTTTATTTTTGAACTTTATTTTTTTTTTTTATAATTTATTTTAATTTTGTTTAATTTTTATTTTTTTAAAAAGAAATTTCGTTTCTCATTTTTTTTTAAAACATTTAGATTTTGGGGAACACCAATCCCAATTTGGACCAACGAAGATTTCACAGAGTTTGAGGTCATCGGATCACTCAAGGAATTGGAAGAGAAGACAGGACACAAAGCAACAGACATCCACAGACACAAAATCGATCATCTCGTCATCAAAGGAAAGACAGGAGACTTAAGAAGAATTGATGAGGTCTTTGATTGTTGGTTCGAAAGTGGTTCCATGCCTTATGCTCAACAACATTACCCTTTTGAAAACAAAGAAAGATTCGAGACTGGTTATTTCCCTGCTGATTTCATTGCTGAAGGTTTGGATCAAACCAGAGGATGGTAAACCTTTTTCTTTTTTTTTATTAAGCCCCTTTTATTTTATTTATCATTTTTCATATTAAATTAATTATTTTATTTAAAATTTAAATTAATTATTTTATTTTATTTTTAATTTATCATTTTTGATTGATCATTTTATATTTAATTATTTATATTTTAATTGATCATTTTATATTTAAATTAATCATTTTATTTTATTTTATATTTAATGATTATTTTATATTCAATTATTTATATTTTAATTGATCATTTATTTAATCATTTTATTTAATTTTTAATTAATCATTTTTTATTTAATTGATCATTTTTATACATTTTCATTAAATTTTTGATTGTTATTTATTTTAAAACAAAATATTTTTATTGCAAAAAAAAAAAATAGGTTCTACACACTCACCATCTTGTCCACTGCATTGTTCAACAAGCCAGCATTCAAAAACGTTATTGTCAACGGGCTTGTTCTCGCCGAAGATGGAAAGAAAATGAGTAAATCCAAAAAGAACTACCCAGATCCTATGCTCATCATCAACCAATTTGGGGCAGACACCTTGAGATTGTACCTCATCAACTCTCCTTCCGTCAGAGCAGAGCCTTTGAAGTTTAAAGAATCTGACGTCAAGAAGGTCTTGAAAGATGTCTACTTGCCTTGGTTCAATGCTTTCCGTTTCTTCGTCGAGAACACCAAGAAGTGGGAAAGAGATTACGACACGTAATTTTTTTTATTTTTTTATTTTCACTTTCATTTTTTATTTTATTTTTTAAATTTGGTATTCCAATTAATTTTTTTCATTTATTTTTTTTATTGATTTTTTTTCATTTTCAAATATTACATATATTTTTTTATTTTTGCTTGGTTGTATTCCAATTAATTTTTTTCTTTAAATAGAGCATTCGTTTATGATGCAAACGTCGCAAAGAAAAGCACCAACGTGATGGACAAGTGGATTCTCTCTTCCATCAACACCTTGATCACCTTTGTGAGAAAAGAGATGGAAAGCTATCGTCTCTACACTGTCCTCCCTGCTTTGATCAGATTCATCGAACAACTCACCAACTGGTACATCCGTTTCAACAGAAAAAGATTGAGAGGAAACAAAGATAACGGTGAAAAATTGACAAAGGTACCTTTTTTTTTACATAAAATTTGATAATAAAAATAATTTAATTTTAATTTTTACATAAAATTAATAAAACATTTTTTTTTTATCATAGGGAGAAACTCTTGAGGCATTGACTACATTGTGCTATGTCCACCTCAAACTCGTTCTTTTGATGGCACCTGCATCTCCTTTCTTCTCTGAGTATGTCTACCAAAACATCAAGAACGTTTTGCCCAAAAACGAACAACAATCTTCCGTTCATCACTGCTTCATCCCTGAACCTGACAACTCTTTCGTTGATCCTAACGTAGAAGAAGATATGGCTTTGCTCCAACGTGTCATTGAATTGGGAAGAGTCATCAGATCTACCAAAGATCTTGCTTTGTACCTTTTTCTCCTTTTTTATTTTTATTTTTATTTTATTCTTTTTTTTTTATAGGAAACTCCCATTGGATAGATTTATCATTGTACATGCTAGCCAACAACACATCCAAAGACTCAAACCAATCGAAAACTACGTCATCTCAGAGTTGAACATCAAAAAGCTCGTCTTGGATGCCCAACAATCCGATTTTGTCAAGTTGGTTGCTAAATTGGAACCAAGCAAGTGCGGTAAGAGATTGAACAAAGATGTTGGAGTGATCACCAAAGAAGTTGCAAACTGGGATAATCAAAGAGTTCAACAATTCTTGAAAGAAGGAAAGGCTACTTTGTACGAAAAAGAGATCACTGTGGATGATGTCACCATCTCTCGCCAATTCACTGGAGATGAAAAGAAGCAGTGTGCACAATGGGATGACAACCTCTTGGTCATCTTGGACATTTTGGTTGATGAAGAACAAAAGAAAGAATTCAATGTTCGTACTGTTGCCAACAAAGTCCAAAAGTTGAGAAAGAAAGCTTTGATCCATCCTAAAGATCCAATCCATGTCTACTTTGTATTGAAGAAAGGTGCTCTTTACGATCTTCTTCATGAAAAGATCCAAATCCTCAAGGATACCATCCAAAAACCTATTTTCATCGTTGAAACTGTTGATCTCAAGAATGAAATCCCTGATGGAAGTGATTCTTTGACCATGCTTGGTACCAACTTAACCATCAATTTGTGTAACGACAATTGATCTCCTATCTCAAAATTTCTTTCATATTTAATCTTATTTAAATTCTCTCATTAAATTTATTTGACAAATATTTCAATC
The DNA here is from genome assembly GCA_024220525.1 of Cochliopodium minus. Classification (NCBI taxonomy): domain Eukaryota; phylum Discosea; order Himatismenida; family Cochliopodiidae; genus Cochliopodium; species Cochliopodium minus. The sequence continues at coordinate 8,298 of JAMYWO010000515.1, read as the reverse complement.
ATTTTTGTTTCATCCATAGAGAAGCTTATAAGAGATCTCTTAAAAGTTAAATTAAAAGAAGAAATAAAATGTGAGAAAAAAATCAAAAAAAAAAATTAAAAAAAATAAGAAGATAATCATTTGAAACACTTAATTCATTTTAAGGGTAAATTAATAATTGGAAGACTTCTTTTCATTAATTGGAAAACACAAATAAAACTTACATCTTACTCCATTTTTTTTATCCCAAAGATTTAAATAACCACACAAAAATATAAAAGCATAAAAGTAAAATATATCAAAAATGGAAGAAACAGTAACTGAATTTTTTGTCGAGGATCTCGATTCATTGAAAAATACTAAAGATGATCTTTCTGTACAAGATTTAAAGACTTTGGATATCTCAACATTGACCCCATTGACCCCCAATGTAATTTCCAGACAAGCAACCATCAATATAGGTTCTAACAAACATTAAAAAATTGAGAATATTTATTTAAAAACCATATTATTTATTAAAGGTACTATTGGTCATGTGGCCCATGGTAAATCTACTATTGTAAAAGCAATCAGTGGTGTTAAAGTAAAGAATTTTCCCAAAAAATAAATATATATTTTCATTTCCTTGTAAATTGGAAGAGATCTCATCTTTCTCTTCCAATTTTTATAAATATGATTAATAATTAATGAGTATATATAAAAAGGATAATTAATCTTCAAAAATAATGCAGTGTATATATTTAAAGGCAAATTTATTTTTGCAAAAATTTATAGCTCATCAATTAAATTATATTCTATTGTCTTTCAATAAATTTATAATAATGTTATAATATTTGATAATCAAATTTTTTTTGTTTCAGAATTTTAATCTGGCCTTATAATATAAGATCCTATACCATTCAACTAATCATATTATAATTTGTGTTTAATATTGATCCTTTTATCAATCATTTTTACAAACAAATTTTTAATTGTCATTATCATGACATAATTAATTTTTTATTTTTTTTTTATTATTTTTTTTTTTTTTTAAATTTATCATTCAAATTAATTTTCTTTCATTTTTTGAATAGACTGTAAAACACAGTACCGAGTTGGTAAGAAACATCACCATCAAGTTGGGATATGCCAACGCCAAAATATACAAATGTAACAAATGTCCCAGACCAAAATGCTACAGATCTTTCGGTTCCAGCAAATCAGACAACCCCAAATGCGAAATCGAAGGTTGTGAAGGAACCTTGCAATTGCAACGTCACGTCTCCTTTGTCGATTGTCCTGGTCACGATATCTTGATGGCCACCATGTTGACCGGTAATTTTTTCTTTTTTTTTTTACTAAAATTTTTTTATTATTTTTTTATTTTTATATTTTTTATTTATTTTTTTTTGAATATTTTTCATTTCATTTCATTTTATTTTATTTGTTTTTATTCTTTATCATTTATTTTTATTTTTTCCAACATTTTTTTATTTTTTATTTGAATATTTTTTTCATTTCATTTTATTTTTATTTTATTTATTTTTAATTTTTTATTTTGATTGTAGTTATTTTTTTTTATTTTTTTTTATTTTTTTATTTTTATTTATTTTTATTTATTTTTGAATTAATTTCATATTTTTTGTTCTCAAATTTAAATAATTAAAAATTATTTATAAAATTTTTTTTTTAAACTTTTTTTTTGTCTACAGGAGCTGCAGTCATGGACGCAGCATTGTTGCTCATCGCAGCCAACGAAACCTGTCCTCAACCCCAAACCAGTGAGCACTTGGCTGCTATTGAGTTGATGAAACTCAAAAAAGTTTTCATTTTACAAGTAAAAATTACATTTTTTTTTTATTTTTTTATTTATTTTCATTTTTTTTATAATTTTATTTATTTTTTATTTTTATTTTTTTATTTTTTATTTTTTATTTTTTTTATTAATTTTTACTTTTTTTTTTGTTCATCACATTTTTTTATGTATTATTAGAACAAAATCGATTTGGTGAGAGACAGCGACGCAACCGAGCACTACAAACAAATTTTACAATTCATCCAAATGACCATCGCAGACGGTTCCCCTATCATCCCCGTCTCTGCTCAATTAGTAAAATATTTTTTTTTTCATTTTTTTTTTAATTTTATTTTTTAATTTTATTATTTTTTTTTTTTTATTTTTTTATTTTTTTATTTTTTATTTATTTTTTGTTTTAGGGATACAACATTGACGTCTTGTGCGAGAATTTGGTGAAGAACATCCCCATCCCTGAGCGTCTCTTCTTGGAGCCTCCTCGTTTGATTGTCATCCGTTCCTTCGACGTCAACAAACCAGGTACCTCCATCGACAAAATCAAAGGAGGTGTTGCTGGTAACATTTGTCATTTATAATTTTTATTTCATTTTTATTATTCATTTTTTATTTTTTTGATTTTTATTTTTTATTCATTTAGAATTTTTATTTCATTTTTTTATTTTTTTATTATTCATTTTTATTATTTATTTTTTATTTTTTTTATTTTTTATTATTTATTATTTTTTATTTTTTATATTTTTTATTATTTTTTATTTTTTTTATTTTTTACTTTTTCATATTTAATTTTTTTTTTATTTTTATTTCTTATTCTTATTTTTTCTTTTAAAAATTTTTTTTTATTTTTTTTAGGAGGGTCCATCACACAAGGAGTGTTGAAGATCGGAGACAGAATCGAGGTGAAACCAGGTGTCGTCACCTCTGACTCTGCTGGTCACTTCCAATGTTCCCCTATCTACTCCCGCATCGAATCTTTGTTTGCTGAAGCAAATCAACTCCAATATGCGTAATTTTTTTTTTTTTGTTTTTTATTTTTATTTTTATTTTAATATTTTTATTTTAATATTTTTAATATTTATATTTTATTTTTAAAATTTTTTAATTTTATTTTTTTTATTTTTGTAGTGTCCCTGGTGGTTTGATCGGAGTAGGTACAAACATCGATCCTACCTTGTGCAGAGCTGATCGTCTTGTTGGACAAGTCCTTGGACAAGAAGGTAACATAATCTTTTTTTTAAATATAATAATGAATTTTTAAATTTATTTTTTTTAAATTATTTTTTTTAATTTATTTTTTTTAATTTTTTTTTCTCTTTGAAATACAGGAACTTTGCCAGACGTTTTTGTCAAAATCGAAATCAGTTTCTTTCTTTTGAGTCGTCTCTTGGGTATCAAAGAAGGTGACAACAAAAAGATCAAAGTCAAAAAAATCAGCAGAGGAGAAGCTTTGTAACATTTTTTTAATTTTTAAACTTTTCTACGTTTTATTTTTTTTTTTTACATATTTTTTTTTTTGATTTTTTGATTTTTTTTTTTACATATTTTTTTGAAAAATAGGATGATCAACGTTGGATCAACTAGTACAGGAGGTACTGTTTCTGCAGTCAGAGAAGATTTGGCAATCATCTCCCTCGCAAGACCTGTGTGTAGTAAAGTCAACGAAAAAATCGCTATCTCTCGTCGTGTCGACAGACATTGGCGTTTGATTGGTTGGGGTTCTATTCTTTGCGGTACAAAGGTGGTCAGCTCCACGCAAAACGAGCTTAGCAACAACATCACTTTTGCTGAGGAAGAAGAAAACTAATTTTCCTTCTTTTTTATATTAAATTAAATTAAATTATATCTTTTCTCTCAAATTTTATTTAATCTTTCAAGGATATCTGCAATTTTGTTTTCTTTTCATACGACCAAATAATTCTCATTAGAATGTGAATCAGATAAAAAATAATTTTGATTGTAAATTGAAAAATAATTAAATATTCAGGAATCATTTCTTTATATTTTTCATCCAATAGATTCAGTTTTTTGGACATTGAATTGAAATTTGATGAGTATAATGAGATTTAAATAGAGTTAGTTATTGCAATAATTTTTTTTTGAAATTTTTTTGGCACGATTTTTTCCACTTAAATAAATTGAGGAATTAAACAAAGAAGATTAAGAGGTTAATGAATCTCTTGATTTATTCTATCTTATGAGATTAGTTTGATCCTTTTTGATTTCCTCACAAACNTAAGATTTAAATCTCCAAATTTTATTTGCAATGGAATTTCTAGTATCTTCCTTTCCCAAAATTGAAAAAGGTTAATTTCATAAATATATAAAGAAGAAAGAAATTGAAGAAATAAAAGTTAAATTTAATGAATATGGGAATTATAAGATGGAGACCTATATTCCTCAAATCAAAAACAAATTTAAAGAAGGAATAAAACCTTTGGCACAAAAATATGGAACTATCATTCCACACAAAAAATTACAAGAAATATTGGAAGAACCCATACCAGAGGGAATGTACATTATTCAAGGACCAAATGGGATAGGTAAATCATTTATAATTTAATAATATATGAAAACAATCTCAATTTATTTTAGGAAAAACAACAGCAATTCATGAAATACTAAAAGGGAGGCCCAATGTAATATCATTCAAATTCAGAAGTGCTGAGGGAAAACCAACAAAAATAGAAGAATCTTTTCTGAGACAAATGGGTGTGACCATGGAAGTATTGGAAAAAGAAATTGCAATACCTTTGATAATTGCAACAATTGAAGAAATTAATAAGGAAATTGAAGAGGGTCAAAAAATACCAATTCCAATAATACTAATGGAGGACATCCACTGTTATATAACAACAGATATATTACCTGAGAATATCAGAATGATCTTGAATGACTTGATGCAATTGGTTTCAGAAAATAAATTGATTGTTATTTTGACAGTAAGCGAACTCAGCAAGGTGCCCACTTTTGGTCAATTATCTGGAACTTCAAGAAAAGAAGAGTTTATTTATAGGAGACATTCCGATGAAGAGGTTGCCCAAATGCTCAGTAATTCTGTCCCTTTCCTAAATAAACTTGGAGGGAATAAAAAAATTGTAGTGGAAAAAATAACAAACACGATTGGAGGGGATATGGTTGAATTAATGAAGATGCTGAAGAGATTGGAAAAAAGAATGGAAAAAAAGATGTTGAATGATAAAACTGAAGAATATAAAATTGAAAACATCCTTCTGGGCTGCTACACTCCACCTTCAACATTCTCTGATATTATGAGCAAAGGACTCTTAAAAGAAGAGGATGCGATTACTGATGATAAAAAGCAATCCATAAAAGAAGCACTAATGGCAGAATTGTTGTTAAGAGTTTCTTACCACCTTGGAGGAAACCCATTGGATCTTTCATATCACTTTTGGGACAGAATTAACAAAAAGATTAAAGAAACTAATTTTTCTTATCAGAAAAATAAAGATTCACCAACAACTTACATAAATGGAAATGATTTTGATAATGTTTTCCCAACATTTGAGAAATCTAATTTGTTTTTTCGAATCTCAATGCGTCATCATGAATACGAACTGCATAGAAAACTTCACATTCTCGATTGGAAAATGTGGTCATCTGTTCAAACAAACCTCCGAAATTATGAAATTACGCGCCTTTCATTCAAAAAACATACAAGGAAGGAATTCCCAAATAAAGAAATAGTTGATAAAGTTTGTGAAGAAATAAATGAACAGAAGAATAAAAAATGAATTAAAAATATTATAAAATTAATGAAAAAAAAATAAATATAAAAAAATGAATCCCAAAAAAATAAAATTAAATACATCCAATGTTGGCAAATTTAAAGAATTCCAAAGGATGTTCAAACAATTTGGATTTGAATTGAATGTATCCAGAATCGATCAACAAGAAATAATTGCATCTCCCTATCAAGTGGTTGCTCATAAAGCAAGTAGTTTGGGGGAAGGGATAATAGCAGAAGATACTTCATTAGAAATCGAGGGGAATGAAGAAAATGGGATCAATATTAAATGGATTTTGAAAAATATGCAGATTTATCTCGGTAAAAAGGCCACTTGGAGAGTTTTATTGGCAATTTTGGTCAACAATAAGGTAAAGATATTTCAAGGAGTAACCGAAGGATATATAGTGGAACCTTCAACAACAAGCACAAGTAAAAAATTTCAATTTTATTTTCAAATTAAAATGAGTTTTTACAACCAAACTTTTTTTTAGGCCCAGGTTTTGGATTCGATCCAATTTTCAAACCAATAGGAAGTGATAAAACTTTGGCAGAAGATAAAAACGATATCTACTCTTCAAGATTCAAGGCTGTAAAAAACTTCTGTGAGGATAAAGTCTATAAAACACTGCCTCCCATCAAAGAATGGAAAGGAAAATGGCAATCAGAAGAATCTGCATCCTCCTATTTGAACCCCAACAACAAAATTTGCAATTATTTCAACAATAGAAAATTATGGAAACATTATACCTTGCAATATCCCATCCATATTGAACATCTTGATCAATCAAATGGTTCAATTTTCTTTTTGAAATTACCTTCAATTTAAGCTTATTTTCTTTCGATCTTTCTTTAGTTTCTTGTATTGGACTCTCTGGTGTGAAATGGACAATGAAATCGGAAGATATCAATACCTATTATCTCCCTTCTGATCAAAAGAAGAATGAATCCTTGAAATATTTTCCAAACAAATCCAACAAGGGTATTTTTGCTGTTTCTGTGCATGTAATTAAAAATATAATTGATAATTAATTCCTTAATCTCTTTTAAAGGAATCATCAACTTCCTTATTGATCCAACAAATTTTTACTCATTTTTTTTTTCTTTATCCAGAAAGATTTCAAAATCCAATCTGCTGGATCAATGATTGAAGGAAAAGAGGGAGATTACCTTGTCAAGAGTTTTGATGATAGAAATGTTGAATATCCTCTGAATCTACTCGTGATTCCAAAAAAAGTTTTTTTGAGCCAATACAAAGAATCTACCAACAACACTAACAACATGCTCCATTTTCTCAAATTTATTTAAATTACAAATTTGAGATTTGATTAAATTTTTATAGCGTAGAAACCAACATATTATGTTAACATATTTTAATTATTTTCAATCTTTTCAATTTAAATTGATTTGAAAAACAAAAAATAAAATCAAATTCCAATTCAATGTCAAAGAAACCAAACACTCTTGATGATAAATACAAAAACCTTATTCCTGAACAATATAAAAATGGAAGGAAGAATGTTTGTGAATTTATCAGAAATGCTTCAAGCCATTCAAAAGAAAACAAAATTGCTGATAATGAAGAAATACCTGAAGAAATCTTTCAAGGATTCACAAATTTGGAAGCGATCGAGAAATTAATATTCGATACCGTTCTTAATGGAAATCATGATTTGTTCGTAATTAGATTATATGTTGTGTAAGTTTAATTTTTTCAAATTCTATCTTCATTTCCTATTCAATAAATGAAACAAAAAAAATTTCAAATTGAGAAAAAATTAAGAATACAAAAAATACAAATCAAATTATAGATAATTAATCACATATTTATATTCATCCCTTTATTATAACCATTCATTATAATCAAATATTCAAAGAAAAAAATTCAAAAAAAAAAAAAATTTTTTTTCAAAATTTGAAATCAAAAGGAAATCAAACTTGAACACAGTAACGAAGAAGATAAAAGGATTCATTGCTAATTTTTACTCTGAAGTTGGAACTTCTCACTTGGCTGTACAAATAAGTGGTAAAAAAAAAAAAAAAAAAATCATTTATTATCTAATTTAAAAAAATAAAAAAAATAAAAATAACAAAAAATTGTTACATTTTACATTTTATTTTTCTTAATTTTTTTTTTTTTTTGAAAGATAAAATGGTGCATTGGTACGACTCTGGGTAAAAAAAAAAATTTTTTTTTTTTTTTTTTTGAATAATATAAGACAGAATGGTTTTGGTGAAAGGATATGAAGGTTCCAATGCTACAGCTGTTTTTTATCCCGTACAAAAATAAATAAAAAAAAAAATTTCAAATAATATTTTTTTATTTATATATATATTCAATATTTTTTATTTTATTTTACATTTTATTTTATTTTTTATTTTTTATTTTATATTTTATTTTATTTTATATTATTTATTTTTATTTTTTTTTTTATTTTATTTTTTATTTTATTTATTTTTTCAAAAAAGCAAAATAAAGAAGAGGAGATGGTGCCAGTGTTGGACAATACACCAGAAATAAGAAAAAAGATTTGTGAAGTCATTCAAAGATACAACTGTGATAAAAAATATGATTTAAAACATTGTAATTGTCAACATTTCGCCCAAGACATTTTCAAAGTAAAAAAATAATAAAAAAAATAATAAAAAATAAAAAATAAATATGAAAATAAATAATAAAAAATAAAATAAAATGTAAAATAAAATAAAAAATAAATAATGAATAAAAATAAAAAAAATAAAAATAAAAAAAATAATAAATAAAAAATAAAAAATAAAATAA